>JBAIZL010000235.1:32500-87500 GCA_036971475.1 Prosapia bicincta | reverse complement strand
ATTATTTTATAAAAACCTATGTCAAACATAATGTGAGTGTTTATGTAGTGATAAAAACAGCAAATCTTTTAAAATAAAAAAGTAAGATGAATGTTCAACAGATGTCGCACAGTTCCGCGCACAGATGAAATAATTCAACAGATTAAGGTTTATTCGAGCCGGATGACTTGTAAAGCTTTCTGTAACCATTACGTTTAGACAGACACACAACACCTGCTGCTGCAATGGAATATGCACAAATCCTATCCTAAAACGCTTCGACGAATAATTTCGATGTTATAATTTTTTTTTAAATGAAATTATTTTGTTTCCAGAAAGTAAAAAGTACGGTGAAAAATAGATTCGACACGTCAACAACACAATATAGTTTTTTTATGTTGATTTAATTATTTTAAATTTCATGATAAATCTGTTTCATGAGCCCTTGTGTAGTTTAAATCTTTTGTTCTAATACTTACAACAGTCTTTAATTATCCGTCCGAATTGTACTTTTTGTATTGTCACTATGCTTAGTAGTAGAATTTGGTTTTATAGTACCTAACTAGTATACATTATATAAGTTCACCTCTTTGTTTTGGTCTTCTTCGTCCCTTCTTTTGTCCATTTCCCAAGCGTCTGCACAATTCTCTCGTTTTCTAGATTCACCTACCTGTTTAGTCCCTTCCTGTACCTAAGACTTCCAGTAGCTCAACGTTCTTCGCTGTTATTTCGTTTTTTTAGCTCCTATTGCGTCATTCCTTACTTTATCAACAGCTTCTGTTATTTTATGAACTTCTTCACAGTTCTCCCATTTTATTGAGTTCATCTCATATCTCGTGAGACTTTTCCTATTCTTACAAGTTTGAATCATTTCTGGCTTCTGTTTGAATCATTTCTTGTCTTTACACAATTAACCAGTTTGATTGAACTCATTTACCTCGTGAGTTCCTTCCAATACTTACGGATTCTGTTTGAAGCAATCCTTCATATTCTTCACAATCCTCAAATCCTTCTCCACAGTTCTACCGCATTATTGAGTTTACCTCCTATTTCTTGAGATCCTTTTTGTTCTTGCAGCTTCTGTTTGGGCCATTTCTTACTCTTTTACACAATTATCTAGTTTTATTTACCTCACTTCCTTTTTCATCAGTCTGTAATTGTATCTACGACTCCTGTTCGACTCATTGTTTGACTTTCTTTACAAATCTCCCTCTTTATTGAGCTCATATCTCGGTAGTATTTTTCTGAATAAAAGGTTTTGTTCGAGCAGTGGCTGGATCTTATTAGAAGAGTGCAGTTGCTCAGTGGTAATACGTCCTTAGTGTATAATTTCACGCATGCTGGCGAACGCATCAAATGTGACAGTAGCATTTTACCACTGATGAGGAAACAGTAACGCAATGGAAGATATCTTAGAAATTAATAAACAAAATATAAGAATAAGAGAAAATATTTCTAGTTGAACACTTGTACGAAATAATTACAAAGCATTAGAGTTATTTGGTCATTCAGAAAGTGGTGCTTTCAGATTTTACAAGAAAGACAAAATTGAGAAAGCAACGAATAAGTCTCATTAGTGAAAAGGGCGACACCGAACGTTAGGATAAGACAAAGTGAAAGCGCTCAACTTGGTTGAGTACAGTTGAAGAGTTAACGGTGAACAATTCGAGAAGAAAAGAAAAACACCACGTAAGGAACCAAACAGAATAAATTTGCGTGTTTAAGTCTGTACACATTAAAGGGTGTGCTGTAAATACCAAAAGATGATAAATGTAATCATTTCTCAACGCACATGACACAGAGATGGGTGCATTGGATACCTGTCAGAATGGTTGTCAATGTAGCGAGTCAGTTGCAGGATACTTGGAATTTAGGCTGCGCGTTGCCTAGACAACTGGTTAATTATTGTCTCGTGTAATTATCACGAACTTTACGATCATTTCTATTGCTGTCACGCTTTCCGTAAATAATTAAAAACTACCATAAAAGTTTATTATGTTGTTGTAAACAGCGTGACAATGTTATGAGTATTACAATGTACAAGTGGTACCTATCAGCCGATTCTCCCGTCTTGTTATACGGCCCAATAAAACTGCATGCAATTTGCAAAAAGCACTAACTTTGCCTTAACTTCTTAATAACAATGAACATTTTAAAGATCGAACTTTAAATTTTGGTTCAAGTAATAGACCTGATCATGTTTCGGCAGGTTAGTAAAGTTTGTACAGAAATAAAACCATCTCATGGTCATTTATGATTGTAGATGTATTTATCGATTGCGTCAGTTCGATTAGTAGGCAGATTTAAACAAACCTAGTACATTTATCCCAGCTTACGGGGGGGGGGGGACCAAGCACTTGATGATAATAGTAGAACTAAAATTAGAACGGTATTACACTAGTTAAGATTGAAGGGGCTCTGTAGGGACTGGTGGTCTCTGGAATTGAAACCTAAAAAAGACGTAAAAATAAAATTTCTTTGAAATTTAAAAAATAGTTTAATGGTATATTTCCATAATCTCTTTATGGAGGAGATAAAATTATTTTTGATGAAAATAACAGTTAAACAAACAAAGAATTAGTCAATGGAACCATACCTAAAGAAGTAATTCCATTTGAGGAATGTATTTATTACAGGTTTCAATAGCATCTAGTTAATATGATTAATATTATAAGAATTCAGTTGATAGAATATCTTCTATTACATATGAAATTTTATTGAATAACAATTTTATTTTACGAAATCAATTTTAATCGGTTCTTAAAAATAATAAAACACTTCTACGAAAGTTTTCATTTAAACAGGTAATATAGGCAAACATTGTTTAAAAACAATTCCTACTGCGAACATAGACAAATTTGATTTTAGTTAATTTAATAATTAATTATAATTAATATAAATAAAGTAACATAACCTATGCTGTAAAACAGCTGTACTACCACATAACCTATGACATAAAACCAGCTGTTTTATAAAATTATACGTTATCAGTTATTTTAAGCCAAATGCAATAATTATATTGCATTCCTTGCCTCTATTATGAAAGAGTTTTTCTTTTGTATAAAACTGAAATTAATAATTAAATTTAACTAATGAATTAATATTCGAAAAACTGTTTTAACATCGTGTCATGCACTACAAGAAAAAAGCTGTATTTGAACTTGAGTGGGTGAATGAAAAGTATTTTATTAACGATTGAAATTTGATCAAGATTTATGTAAGGAGAGCGTGAACTTGCAGAACGATTATATTAAACTTCTCTACAAATAAATTATAAACGGGATTATAAATATATAACTCGTCATCATTATATTGAACTAATTATAGTAAGCTTTATCCAAATATAAATACAAACAATATTTAAATACTGATAATAAAAAGTGTTATATAGTAAGCTTTATCCAAATATAAATACAAACAATATTTAAATACTGATAATAAAAAGTGTTATATAGTAAGCTTTATCCAAATATAAATACAAACAATATTTAAATACTGATAATAAAAAGTGTTATATAGTAAGCTTTATCCAAATATAAATACAAACAATATTTAAATACTGATAATAAAAAGTGTTATATAGTAAGCTTTATCCAAATATAAATACAAACAATATTTAAATACTGATAATAAAAAGTGTTATATAGTAAGCTTTATCAAAATATAAATAAAAACAATATTTTAATACTGATAATAAAAAGTGTTATATAGTAAGATTTCAACCTAATAATGTAGAATACATAAAGTAACATAAGGCACATGTTAAAACAGCTGTTCTACAACTTGACCTAAAATATAAAATCATCAATTCTATGAAATCATATGTTGTTAGTCAATTTAAGCTAAAATGAGATAATTTTTCTCTCGTCCAAAACAAACAATCAGACTCAGCAAAAAGAAGTGTTCGCTTGACAAACAATTAAGCTGAACGACGAGTGACACATGGGAACAAAACCCCTCTGACGTCACTAGCATACACCACGTGTAGTGCCCGATATTTCTAGTAATTAGATGAACGCATCGATTGTTCTAGCTGATGGAAAAATTTAATTCTGCAAACCACTCGTGCGATGGCAGATTAATACGGGGAACGTGTGTGGAATTTGTTTAACCTAGTTCTAACGGGTGTTGGGCAGATCTACACTAGCTTAAAGCGAAGGTTATCTGTGATCGCTGAGGGCCTTGTTATATATCTCCTGATATATATCTTGTACAAATTTGCAGTCGTTAATAAAATTTGTTTTTATTCATCCAATCAAGTTCACATGTTTTATTTTTAACTTATACTCAATGACAATTGATGTTAATCAAGTTTTTTAATATTTTTTTCAATAATTAAATTGTAAAGTTTTAGGGGTCCATCCGGATTTGAACTATGAATCTTCATGTTCAAAGTCTTCATGTTAGTCTTTGGCACTGCACCAACTTTCCAATACGAAGACATGAATTTCTCAAAGAGAATTTTTCCCCTCCATCTGGTTGTGGTCGAAACCTCCATTGTTCAACCTCTCCAAAGGACGAGACATTTTTGTAATTAATCGCGATATTTACACCTACAAATACCCGGAAATCGTTATTTATTGTTGACCTAACAACAAATGTATTTTTTTATACACAGTAATTGTTATCAAATCAGATTTATTACTGTATCTATTCAGTAATTATATGAATTTAATTAACCCACTCCACTGCAACGCAGTAAATTAACAACTACTGTGCTCCTTGAAATGGAAATGAAATCGCAAAGCCGGCCACGTGACTTTGTTGCCCGCATATTGGCAACACTGCGGGAGATAGCCTCTCGCTTTAGTGATCCACTTCAAAGCGAAACATTCAATTTGAAAACTGAATATTTAGTTCAAGAAAATACTGTTAACTGACTTCTAACCGCCGTAATTAATTAATTAATATGTTTGCCAAGATTAATTATGTGTTTCAACAGATATAAAATGACGTGACTTTATCTTTATAATCTGTTTGTCCAAACCGTTCCCTATTTACAAGCCCTCCTAATATAAGGGAACTTGATTCAAAGAAATTAATACAGTGTTTGTTTTTCGAAGGCTTTATTAAGTACGTGTAATTAATTAGGGGTTTTACTTTGCAGTTGAGATGGGTGTTTTCTAATTACCCTAATGCATTACATACATTTTTCATTATTATACGTCTTTATTACCACCCTACATTATTCATTACATAAAGTAGTGCCACGAAAAATGAAGACACCATACAAACTTAGTCTGTCCTTATAACTGAATATAAATTCAAAATTATTTATAAATTCTTGACTGCTTACATACTAGATCATTAAATTGTTGTAATTAATTATATTAATAATTACTAGTAATATTAATTCTCATAGATCACATAGTAAACAAGGTTTCAACGAATATGTATTTCCTATTAGTTCATGTTTCAAATTTTTACTAAAATAAATGATGTCAACAAAACTGGTGAAACGTTGTTTGAATTACGAAACAGTAATAATCGTCAGGTTTGAATATTTTAGTTTCAGTAACTTGTAGAAGTGCTCAGAGTAGTAATCTCTTCTCTCAGGTTTCTCTAATTCCAAGAACCACAATTCTCCTTCTTACAATAATATGCCGTCATACTTTTACCTAAACCCTTGGTGTAACAGAGTAAATGTGTAGTTCCCCATCCCAGTACTAGACCATGATAGAGCGAAATAGCGACCTAGATACGTCTTGAAGATTATTTCCTCCCCTTCGCATTGCGAAGTAAGCGAAGTTCTTTTACTTTCTTTAATCCAGGTATATTTTATAACTCTCCATTCTTTACTCGTGTTTGAGAGAACCTTTACTTCTCGTAGACCTCGATCACGAAATGCCACAAGGAATAATTTTGTCTTTCCCTAGCTCTTGCTAGCTTTAAGTATCCTTAACAACCTTCTTCTAACAAGGGAATGTACTAGGTAGGTACCTTCTTGTAGTACCTAGACAGAGTAGCTCTATTTGACCTATGGGCCCTGCACGTCTGATCCCATAATATATAACCTTTGGTGTTATATGTTCCACCTTAATCCTTGTTTTATTCACAATCCTTTTCCATCATTTAAAGGTTTATTAGTTACACTCCTTAAAACTACAAAACATTTTTATTAAATGCCTCAGTTTTGGGGCTGACCACATGTTTTTGAGCTGTCAAACAGCTTAAACAGGCCTCTTGCTCTGCCTCTCCCCCCTAAGCCATAGAGCACGTCTTAAACCTTAGACATATTGTTACTTCACAAAATATTAAGGTTTTTTTCTTCATGTAGCCTCTTAGTTTCTTTGTAAAAATATACAGCTCACCTATATTGCATGTCTTAAGCTGTAGAAAGCTCCAGATACCACGTGATATTGCCCTTAATTCTCCTCACAGTGATGTATGGTTAGAATAAGTACCCCTTCACTTGAACCAGAAGATGTTACTTGTCCATTTGTATACAATACAACTCACTGTAATGCATATTACAGTATTAAACAGGCTACGTTTTTCAATTACTCTCGTTACAGGCGCGCGATTCCGATTCTGGCGTTAAATTGCCTAAATAACGCCGTGTTATCTATTTGTATACAATACAACTCACTGTAATGCATATTACAGTATTAAACAGGCTACGTTTTTCAATTACTCTCGTTACAGGCGCGCGATTCCGATTCTGGCGTTAAATTGCCTAAATAACGCCGTGTTATATATTTGTATACAATGCAACTTACTGTAATGCATATTACAGTATTAAACAGGCTACGTTTTCAAATTACTCTCGTTACAGGCGCACGATTCCGATCCTGGCATTAAATTGCCTAAATAACGCCGTGTTATCTATTTGTATACAATGCAACTTATTGTAATGCATATTACAGTATTAAACAGGCTACGTTTTTAAATTACTCTCGTTACAGGCGCACGATTCCGATCCTGGCATTAAATTGCCTAAATAACGCCGTGTTATCTATTTGTATACAATGCAACTTATTGTAATGCATATTACAGTATTAAACAGGCTACGTTTTTAAATTACTCTCGTTACAGGCGCACGATTCCGATCCTGGCATTAAATTGCCTAAATAACGCCGTGTTATCTATTTGTATACAATGCAACTTATTGTAATGCATATTACAGTATTAAACAGGCTACGTTTTTAAATTACTCTCGTTACAGGCGCACGATTCCGATCCTGGCATTAAATTGCCTAAATAACGCCATGTTATCTATTTGTATACAATGCAACTTATTGTAATGCATATTACAGTATTAAACAGGCTACGTTTTTAAATTACTCTCGTTACAGGCGCACGATTCCGATCCTGGCATTAAATTGCCTAAATAACGCCGTGTTATCTATTTGTATACAATGCAACTTATTGTAATGCATATTACAGTATTAAACAGGCTACGTTTTTAAATTACTCTCGTTACAGGCGCACGATTCCGATCCTGGCATTAAATTGCCTAAATAACGCCGTGTTATCTATTTGTATACAATGCAACTTATTGTAATGCATATTACAGTATTAAACAGGCTACGTTTTTAAATTACTCTCGTTACAGGCGCACGATTCCGATCCTGGCATTAAATTGCCTAAATAACGCCGTGTTATCTATTTGTATACAATGCAACTTATTGTAATGCATATTACAGTATTAAACAGGCTACGTTTTTAAATTACTCTCGTTACAGGCGCACGATTCCGATCCTGGCATTAAATTGCCTAAATAACGCCGTGTTATCTATTTGTATACAATGCAACTTATTGTAATGCATATTACAGTATTAAACAGGCTACGTTTTTAAATTACTCTCGTTACAGGCGCACGATTCCGATCCTGGCATTAAATTGCCTAAATAACGCCGTGTTATCTATTTGTATACAATGCAACTTATTGTAATGCATATTACAGTATTAAACAGGCTACGTTTTTAAATTACTCTCGTTACAGGAGCACGATTCCGATCCTGGCATAAAATTGCGTAAATAACGCCGTGTTATCTATTTGAAGCTGTAGCTTATGTAGTGGTTCGATCACGTTTACCACTATGTTGTATAAATACAGATTTCCTGATACAGAAATACTAACGTATTTACATACAATTAATGCATGTAACGTTAAATAAATATCATATCAAACGCAACTGGAAATACTGGAGTCTAATATAAATTACAGATTTATCTTTATAAATCAGAAGTAAAAATTATTCTGTTCTAAAAGAAATGTGTTAAATAGGGTTTAAAAAGGATTATTTATTATTTAAGTAATACCTACACGAGATGATGTAAAACGTAAGTAAATTCATTTAGTTTTGAGTTAGTGCTTAGATTTTCCGAGACAGCCCCTTCATTCGTATTGGTAGGTCAAGTAGCTTGAATGGAACCACTGATAGTGCTAACTAAATTGTTCTACAAAGGTCAGTCAATGAGAAACCTAAAACTATATCGTCTGAAGTCTTGAACTGCACACGATAAATATCCTTCAGCAATTGTTAGCTTCCTCAAATATTTCGCCATTTGTAGTTTTTCAGATATTTTCGCATTACTATACACATTTGTATTCGTAGCTAACGCATTTTTGAGTTCTGCTGTCCAAGAAAAATTAAGTATCTGGTTAATTCCTAATTGTTTACATTAAATATCTAATTGGTTATTTGGATGGTTTCATATTATTTGCATTTTTGTTCACGTTTAACCACGCCCACTGTCTTCTCTTTTAGCCCCGCCCTCTTAAATACCAGACTTATTTTAAAAAAGACTGTTGTTGTTGTCGTGTCTATTGGTGTGCAAAGTGCAAAAAGTTTAGATTCCTCCAAAAGTCCTGATCACAAGATCTGCCAGTCCTGGATCCCGATGGCTATGAAGTATTTTAATTAGTGGTGCTCTAAGTTGAAGCAGGTAAAGGACAATGGGGTTAGTTGTGATTAGGGACAGTATGTGCAAATGGGATAAGATTTTATATTTGTTGGTGATATCTTCATACCCAGTACGTAGCCTAGAGGAGAGGTTTCTTGGGCAGTTTAGATCGAGGATGGTGGCCTTGCTAAAATGCTCATTGATGTACACCTCAAGACGTAAATTTACTACTGTAAAGTTCACTAAGGAAATCAGAAGCCACAATAAAGCCACATACCTCACAGAGCTTTCGATGCTTGGGCAGGTATGCCAAGGCTTCAGAGATCATCAACGCTCCACTTTGACAGAGACATCAGAGAGGCCATCCTTCTTGACCAGTCTTTCCTGGACATCACTCAGGAACCACTTTTTCCTTTCAAGCGCCCTATGAATATTAAAAAGATACTATTAGGTGGGAGATTATAAACGCAACAAGATTATAAGAGATTATAAGATGGTTAATAAAGAGTAATTGGTTAATTGAATATTTCAAGCTATTGGATTTTTATTCAGGTCAACCAAGCCCGCAAGACTTATAAAAGGTGCTCTTAAGCGACGATATAAAAGTAAAAAGGTTTCAAGAGTTGGGAAAGCGTTTAGAAAATAAATGCAACGTAAATTATTCAATAGGCTAATATAGCATACATTGTTTTTTACCCTTAAAGAGCATGATTGGCCTATTACGAATCAAATCTTGGTTAAAATATTTTAAAAAACTAATACAGTGTAAAAACGTCATAATAATAGTTTACATAAGAAATTAAAAAAATTATAGTGAAATAATTTATAATTAAAAAAAAAAAAACAATAGTTTTTATTGTCCAACTCACGAATTCACACAAGTAAAGTAAAACGTTTTTTGTGATTAAGCTCGTATTCCCATGTAAAATGAACACTGTACATTTTTCACCTCACTGTAAAAAGATTTTATCTCCGGAAACCTCTCGCGGAAAGGTTATCAAAAACATAATAACTGTAAAAACTGGCAAAATTACTAGCCATTGAAGTTCTTATTATCAAAACAAAAAAGTTGGAGAGCGCCGTAAAAACATTACGGTCATGAATGTAACAACTTGTTTAGACAGAGGGGTAATTAGGGACAGCGCGAATCCCAAACTTCCTCCGGTATATAATTAAACCGGACAGGGTTGTGAAATCCATCGCCGCCGTTTTATAACTGTGTTTGAGTATGACGTAATGGAATGACTTGCATTAGATTCATAGAGGCTCATTAAAATCTTTGCTAAAACTTAAATCATTTTATGTAATACGCTGGATCTGCCACACCCTGTGAAGATTCTGTTTATCTTCTGTATTAAAACAGAAAAGTTTAAAAATTAAATGTGAATAGTCTACGTATCATAAACACAAAAAGGGGAGTATATATCCATCTTCACTTCTGTTAGGAATACAGTCGAGTCCCTGCTATTTCGAACTAATTGGGATCGAATCTGTTCGGATTAGCGGAATAGGAGGATTTTAAATAAATAATTAACATATACACCTGTTATGGTTTAAATTAAAAGAGGGGGCATTTGCTAATGTCATCTCAAAACATAATTGATAAATTTTTGGACAGATTGAATGGCGGTCAGAAATGAAGAGCAGAGGTATCTTCGAAGACGCTTAGCGCAGTCGGGCCGCGTGTGGTTGCAAATATACTGAATACCCCATTTTTTCCACACTCCACCTGTTCGGAATAGCGGGGTTCGGAATATCGGGACTCTACTGTGTATGCATTTTAGTAACTTACATTTTTTCCTTTCTTAAAATTAAGATATTTTTCTTTGAATATTTTCTACGAATGGAGTTGTTTCGAAAGAGAAACAGAACTGATTAAAAATACCTCAGAGTGTGTTTGTTTTACGTCCGGAAAGCACACAAGGTTAATAGCAAATTAAAGGTTGTTAGAGTGTGTTTGTCTTACGTCCGGAAAGCACACAAGGTTAATAGCAAAGTAAAGGTTGTTAGAGTGTGTTTGTTTTACGTCCGGAAAGCACACAGGGTTAATAACAAATAAAAGGTTGTTAAAGTGTGTTTGTTTTACGTCCGGAAAGCACACAAGGTTAATAGCAAAGTAAAGGTTGTTAGAGTGTGTTAGTTTTACGTCCGGAAAGCACACAAGGTTAATAGCAAAGTAAAGGTTGTTAGAGTGTGTTTGTTTTACGTCCGGAAAGCACACAAGGTTAATAGCAAAGTAAAGGTTGTTAGAGTGTGTTAGTTTTACGTCCAGAAAGCACACAAGGTTAATAGCAAAGTAAAGGTTGTTAGAGTGTGTTAGTTTTACGTCCGGAAAGCACACAAGGTTAATAGCAAAGTAAAGGTTGTTAGAGTGTGTTAGTTTTACGTCCGGAAAGCACACAAGGTTAATAGCAAAGTAAAGGTTGTTAGAGTGTGTTAGTTTTACGTCCGGAAAGCACACAAGGTTAATAGCAAAGTAAAGGTTGTTAGAGTGTGTTAGTTTTACGTCCGGAAAGCACACAAGGTTAATAGCAAAGTAAAGGTTGTTAGAGTGTGTTAGTTTTACGTCCGGAAAGCACACAAGGTTAATAGCAAAGTAAAGGTTGTTAGAGTGTGTTAGTTTTACGTCCGGAAAGCACACAAGGTTAATAGCAAAGTAAAGGTTGTTAGAGTGTGTTAGTTTTACGTCCGGAAAGCACACAAGGTTAATAGCAAAGTAAAGGTTGTTAGAGTGTGTTAGTTTTACGTCCGGAAAGCACACAAGGTTAATAGCAAAGTAAAGGTTGTTAGAGTGTGTTAGTTTTACGTCCGGAAAGCACACAAGGTTAATAGCAAAGTAAAGGTTGTTAGAGTGTGTTAGTTTTACGTCCGGAAAGCACACAAGGTTAATAGCAAAGTAAAGGTTGTTAGAGTGTGTTAGTTTTACGTCCGGAAAGCACACAAGGTTAATAGCAAAGTAAAGGTTGTTAGAGTGTGTTAGTTTTACGTCCGGAAAGCACACAAGGTTAATAGCAAAGTAAAGGTTGTTAGAGTGTGTTAGTTTTACGTCCGGAAAGCACACAAGGTTAATAGCAAAGTAAAGGTTGTTAGAGTGTGTTAGTTTTACGTCCGGAAAGCACACAAGGTTAATAGCAAAGTAAAGGTTGTTAGAGTGTGTTAGTTTTACGTCCGGAAAGCACACAAGGTTAATAGCAAAGTAAAGGTTGTTAGAGTGTGTTTGTTTTACGTCCGGAAAGCACACAAGGTTAATAGCAAAGTAAAGGTTGTTAGAGTGTGTTAGTTTTACGTCCGGAAAGCACACAAGGTTAATAGCAAAGTAAAGGTTGTTAGAGTGTGTTTGTTTTACGTCCGGAAAGCACACAAGGTTAATAGCAAAGTAAAGGTTGTTAGAGTGTGTTAGTTTTACGTCCGGAAAGCACACAAGGTTAATAGCAAAGTAAAGGTTGTTAGAGTTTGTTAGTTTTACGTCCAGAAAGCACACAAGGTTAATAGCAAAGTAAAGGTTGTTAGAGTGTGTTAGTTTTACGTCCGGAAAGCACACAAGGTTAATAGCAAAGTAAAGGTTGTTAGAGTGTGTTAGTTTTACGTCCGGAAAGCACACAAGGTTAATAGCAAAGTAAAGGTTGTTAGAGTGTGTTAGTTTTACGTCCGGAAAGCACACAAGGTTAATAGCAAAGTAAAGGTTGTTAGAGTGTGTTAGTTTTACGTCCGGAAAGCACACAAGGTTAATAGCAAAGTAAAGGTTGTTAGAGTGTGTTAGTTTTACGTCCGGAAAGCACACAAGGTTAATAGCAATGTAAAGGTTGTTAGAGTGTGTTAGTTTTACGTCCGGAAAGCACACAAGGTTAATAGCAAAGTAAAGGTTGTTAGAGTGTGTTAGTTTTACGTCCGGAAAGCACACAAGGTTAATAGCAAAGTAAAGGTTGTTAGAGTGTGTTAGTTTTACGTCCGGAAAGCACACAAGGTTAATAGCAAAGTAAAGGTTGTTAGAGTGTGTTAGTTTTACGTCCGGAAAGCACACAAGGTTAATAGCAAAGTAAAGGTTGTTAGAGTGTGTTAGTTTTACGTCCGGAAAGCACACAAGGTTAATAGCAAAGTAAAGGTTGTTAGAGTGTGTTAGTTTTACGTCCGGAAAGCACACAAGGTTAATAGCAAAGTAAAGGTTGTTAGAGTGTGTTAGTTTTACGTCCGGAAAGCACACAAGGTTAATAGCAAAGTAAAGGTTGTTAGAGTGTGTTAGTTTTACGTCCGGAAAGCACACAAGGTTAATAGCAAAGTAAAGGTTGTTAGAGTGTGTTAGTTTTACGTCCGGAAAGCACACAAGGTTAATAGCAAAGTAAAGGTTGTTAGAGTGTGTTAGTTTTACGTCCGGAAAGCACACAAGGTTAATAGCAAAGTAAAGGTTGTTAGAGTGTGTTAGTTTTACGTCCAGAAAGCACACAAGGTTAATAGCAAAGTAAAGGTTGTTAGAGTGTGTTAGTTTTACGTCCGGAAAGCACACAAGGTTAATAGCAAAGTAAAGGTTGTTAGAGTGTGTTAGTTTTACGTCCGGAAAGCACACAAGGTTAATAGCAAAGTAAAGGTTGTTAGAGTGTGTTAGTTTTACGTCCGGAAAGCACACAAGGTTAATAGCAAAGTAAAGGTTGTTAGAGTGTGTTAGTTTTACGTCCGGAAAGCACACAAGGTTAATAGCAAAGTAAAGGTTGTTAGAGTGTGTTAGTTTTACGTCCGGAAAGCACACAAGGTTAATAGCAAAGTAAAGGTTGTTAGAGTGTGTTAGTTTTACGTCCGGAAAGCACACAAGGTTAATAGCAAAGTAAAGGTTGTTAGAGTGTGTTAGTTTTACGTCCGGAAAGCACACAAGGTTAATAGCAAAGTAAAGGTTGTTAGAGTGTGTTAGTTTTACGTCCGGAAAGCACACAAGGTTAATAGCAAAGTAAAGGTTGTTAGAGTGTGTTAGTTTTACGTCCGGAAAGCACACAAGGTTAATAGCAAAGTAAAGGTTGTTAGAGTGTGTTAGTTTTACGTCCAGAAAGCACACAAGGTTAATAGCAAAGTAAAGGTTGTTAGAGTGTGTTAGTTTTACGTCCGGAAAGCACACAAGGTTAATAGCAAAGTAAAGGTTGTTAGAGTGTGTTAGTTTTACGTCCGGAAAGCACACAAGGTTAATAGCAAAGTAAAGGTTGTTAGAGTGTGTTAGTTTTACGTCCGGAAAGCACACAAGGTTAATAGCAAAGTAAAGGTTGTTAGAGTGTGTTAGTTTTACGTCCGGAAAGCACACAAGGTTAATAGCAAAGTTAAGGTTGTTAGAGTGTGTTAGTTTTACGTCCGGAAAGCACACAAGATTAATAGCAAAGTAAAGGTTGTTAGAGTGTGTTAGTTTTACGTCCGGAAAGCACACAAGGTTAATAGCAAAGTTAAGGTTGTTAGAGTGTGTTAGTTTTACGTCCGGAAAGCACACAATGTTAATAGCAAAGTAAAGGTTGTTAGAGTGTGTTTGTTTTACGTCCGGAAAGCACACAAGGTTAATAGCAAAGTAAAGGTTGTTAGAGTGTGTTAGTTTTACATCCGGAAAGCACACAAGGTTAATAGCAAAGTAAAGGTTGTTAGAGTGTGTTTGTTTTACGTCCGGAAAGCACACAGGGTTAATAGCAAAGTAAAGGTTGTTAGAGTGTGTTAGTTTTACGTCCGGAAAGCACACAGGGTTAATGGCAAAGTAAAGGTTGTTAAGAGTGTGTTAGTTTTACGTCCGGAAAGCACACAAGGTTAATAGCAAAGTAAAGGTTGTTAGAGTGTGTTAGTTTTACGTCCGGAAAGCACACAAGGTTAATAGCAAAGTAAAGGTTGTTAGAGTGTGTTAGTTTTACGTCCGGAAAGCACACAAGGTTAATAGCAAAGTAAAGGTTGTTAGAGTGTGTTAGTTTTACGTCCGGAAAGCACACAAGGTTAATAGCAAAGTAAAGGTTGTTAGAGTGTGTTAGTTTTACGTCCGGAAAGCACACAAGGTTAATAGCAAAGTAAAGGTTGTTAGAGTGTGTTAGTTTTACGTCCGGAAAGCACACAAGGTTAATAGCAAAGTAAAGGTTGTTAGAGTGTGTTAGTTTTACGTCCGGAAAGCACACAAGGTCAATAGCAAAGTAAAGGTTGTTAGAGTGTGTTAGTTTTACGTCCGGAAAGCACACAAGGTTAATAGCAAAGTAAAGGTTGTTAGAGTGTGTTAGTTTTACGTCCGGAAAGCACACAAGGTCAATAGCAAAGTAAAGGTTGTTAGAGTGTGTTAGTTTTACGTCCGGAAAGCACACAAGGTTAATAGCAAAGTAAAGGTTGTTAGAGTGTGTTAGTTTTACGTCCGGAAAGCACACAAGGTTAATAGCAAAGTAAAGGTTGTTAGAGTGTGTTTGTTTTACGTCCGGAAAGCACACAAGGTTAATAGCAAAGTAAAGGTTGTTAGAGTGTGTTTGTTTTACGTCCGGAAAGCACACAAGGTTAATAGCAAAGTAAAGGTTGTTAGAGTGTGTTAGTTTTACGTCGGGAAAGCACACAAGGTTAATAGCAAAGTAAAGGTTGTTAGAGTGTGTTTGTTTTACGTCCGGAAAGCACACAAGGTTAATAGCAAAGTAAAGGTTGTTAGAGTGTGTTAGTTTTACGTCCGGAAAGCACACAAGGTTAATAGCAAAGTAAAGGTTGTTAGAGTGTGTTTGTTTTACGTCCGGAAAGCACACAAGGTTAATAGCAAAGTAAAGGTTGTTAGAGTGTGTTTGTTTTACGTCCGGAAAGCACACAAGGTTAATAGCAAAGTAAAGGTTGTTAGAGTGTGTTAGTTTTACGTCGGGAAAGCACACAAGGTTAATAGCAAAGTAAAGGTTGTTAGAGTGTGTTAGTTTTACGTCCGGAAAGCACACAAGGTTAATAGCAAAGTAAAGGTTGTTAGAGTGTGTTAGTTTTACATCCGGAAAGCACACAAGGTTAATAGCAAAGTAAAGGTTGTTAGAGTGTGTTAGTTTTACGTCCGGAAAGCACACAAGGTTAATAGCAAAGTAAAGGTTGTTAGAGTGTGTTAGTTTTACGTCCGGAAAGCACACAAGGTTAATAGCAAAGTAAAGGTTGTTAAGAGTGTGTTAGTTTTACATCCGGAAAGCACACAAGGTTAATAGCAAAGTAAAGGTTGTTAGAGTGTGTTAGTTTTACGTCCGGAAAGCACACAAGGTTAATAGCAAAGTAAAGGTTGTTAGAGTGTGTTAGTTTTACGTCCGGAAAGCACACAAGGTTAATAGCAAAGTAAAGGTTGTTAGAGTGTGTTAGTTTTACGTCCGGAAAGCACACAAGGTTAATAGCAAAGTAAAGGTTGTTAGAGTGTGTTAGTTTTACGTCCGGAAAGCACACAAGGTTAATAGCAAAGTAAAGGTTGTTAGAGTGTGTTAGTTTTACGTCCGGAAAGCACACAAGGTTAATAGCAAAGTAAAGGTTGTTAGAGTGTGTTAGTTTTACGTCCGGAAAGCACACAAGGTCAATAGCAAAGTAAAGGTTGTTAGAGTGTGTTAGTTTTACGTCCGGAAAGCACACAAGGTTAATAGCAAAGTAAAGGTTGTTAGAGTGTGTTAGTTTTACGTCCGGAAAGCACACAAGGTCAATAGCAAAGTAAAGGTTGTTAGAGTGTGTTAGTTTTACGTCCGGAAAGCACACAAGGTTAATAGCAAAGTAAAGGTTGTTAGAGTGTGTTAGTTTTACGTCCGGAAAGCACACAAGGTTAATAGCAAAGTAAAGGTTGTTAGAGTGTGTTTGTTTTACGTCCGGAAAGCACACAAGGTTAATAGCAAAGTAAAGGTTGTTAGAGTGTGTTTGTTTTACGTCCGGAAAGCACACAAGGTTAATAGCAAAGTAAAGGTTGTTAGAGTGTGTTAGTTTTACGTCGGGAAAGCACACAAGGTTAATAGCAAAGTAAAGGTTGTTAGAGTGTGTTTGTTTTACGTCCGGAAAGCACACAAGGTTAATAGCAAAGTAAAGGTTGTTAGAGTGTGTTAGTTTTACGTCCGGAAAGCACACAAGGTTAATAGCAAAGTAAAGGTTGTTAGAGTGTGTTTGTTTTACGTCCGGAAAGCACACAAGGTTAATAGCAAAGTAAAGGTTGTTAGAGTGTGTTTGTTTTACGTCCGGAAAGCACACAAGGTTAATAGCAAAGTAAAGGTTGTTAGAGTGTGTTAGTTTTACGTCGGGAAAGCACACAAGGTTAATAGCAAAGTAAAGGTTGTTAGAGTGTGTTAGTTTTACGTCCGGAAAGCACACAAGGTTAATAGCAAAGTAAAGGTTGTTAGAGTGTGTTAGTTTTACATCCGGAAAGCACACAAGGTTAATAGCAAAGTAAAGGTTGTTAGAGTGTGTTAGTTTTACGTCCGGAAAGCACACAAGGTTAATAGCAAAGTAAAGGTTGTTAGAGTGTGTTAGTTTTACGTCCGGAAAGCACACAAGGTTAATAGCAAAGTAAAGGTTGTTAGAGTGTGTTAGTTTTACGTCCGGAAAGCACACAAGGTTAATAGCAAAGTAAAGGTTGTTAGAGTATATTTTTTTATTCAAAAGCAGAAAACTTTCTATTTTATGTTTCTTCTTCGAAAATCGTTAACTATTAAAGTATCTTAAGTAAGAGTTCTTATATTTAAATATATAAATATCTAAACAAACATTAAATACATAAGTATATAAGTAAGAGTATTATAAAAGCACTTATATAGTATCACTACTTTAATCGTACTAATAGTAGGAATACTATTAAAGTATCTTAAGTAAGAGTTCTTATATTTAAATATATAAGTATCTAAACAAACATTAAATACATAAGTATATAAGTAAGAGTATTATAAAAGCACTTATATAGTATCACTACTTTAATCGTACTAATAGTAGGAATACTATTAAAGTATCTTAAGTAAGAGTTCTTATATTTAAATATATAAATATCTAAACAAACATTAAATACATAAGTATATAAGTAAGAGTATTATAAAAGCACTTATATAGTATCACTACTTTAATCGTACTAATAGTAAGAATACTATTAAAGTATCTTAAGTAAGAGTTCTTATACTTAAATATATAAGTATCTAAACAAACATTAAATACATAAGTATATAAGTAAGAGTATTATAAAAGCACTTATATAGTATCACTACTTTAATCGTACTAATAGTAAGAATACTATTAAAGTATCTTAAGTAAGAGTTCTTATATTTAAATATATAAGTATCTAAACAAACATTAAATACATAAGTATATAAGTAAGAGTATTATAAAAGCACTTATATAGTATCACTACTTTAATCGTACTAATAGTAGGAATACTATTAAAGTATCTTAAGTAAGAGTTCTTATATTTAAATATATAAGTATCTAAACAAACATTAAATACATAAGTATATAAGTAAGAGTATTATAAAAGCACTTATATAGTATCACTACTTTAATCGTACTAATAGTAGGAATACTATTAAAGTATCTTAAGTAAGAGTTCTTATATTTAAATATATAAGTATCTAAACAAACATTAAATACATAAGTATATAAGTAAGAGTATTATAAAAGCACTTATATAGTATCACTACTTTAATCGTACTAATAGTAAGAATACTATTAAAGTATCTTAAGTAAGAGTTCTTATATTTAAATATATAAGTATCTAAACAAACATTAAATACATAAGTATATAAGTAAGAGTATTATAAAAGCACTTATATAGTATCACTACTTTAATCGTACTAATAGTAGGAATACTATTAAAGTATCTTAAGTAAGAGTTCTTATATTTAAATATAGAAGTATCTAAACAAACATTAAATACATAAGTATATAAGTAAGAGTATTATAAAAACACTTATATAGTATCACTACTTTAATCGTACTAATAGTAAGAATACTATTAAAGTATCTTAAGTAAGAGTTCTTATATTTAAATATATAAGTATCTAAACAAACATTAAATACATAAGTATATAAGTAAGAGTATTATAAAAGCACTTATATAGTATCACTACTTTAATCGTACTAATAGTAGGAATACTATTAAAGTATCTTAAGTAAGAGTTCTTATATTTAAATATATAAGTATCTAAACAAACATTAAATACATAAGTATATAAGTAAGAGTATTATAAAAGCACTTATATAGTATCACTACTTTAATCGTACTAATAGTAGGAATACTATTAAAGTATCTTAAGTAAGAGTTCTTATATTTAAATATATAAGTATCTAAACAAACATTAAATACATAAGTATATAAGTAAGAGTATTATAAAAGCACTTATATAGTATCACTACTTTAATCGTACTAATAGTAGGAATACTATTAAAGTATCTTAAGTAAGAGTTCTTATATTTAAATATATAAGTATCTAAACAAACATTAAATACATAAGTATATAAGTAAGAGTATTATAAAAGCACTTATATAGTATCACTACTTTAATCGTACTAATAGTAGGAATACTATTAAAGTATCTTAAGTAAGAGTTCTTATATTTAAATATATAAGTATCTAAACAAACATTAAATACATAAGTATATAAGTAAGAGTATTATAAAAGCACTTATATAGTATCACTACTTTAATCGTACTAATAGTAAGAATACTATTAAAGTATCTTAAGTAAGAGTTCTTATACTTAAATATATAAGTATCTAAACAAACATTAAATACATAAGTATATAAGTAAGAGTATTATAAAAGCACTTATATAGTATCACTACTTTAATCGTACTAATAGTAAGAATACTATTAAAGTATCTTAAGTAAGAGTTCTTATACTTAAATATATAAGTATCTAAACAAACATTAAATACATAAGTATATAAGTAAGAGTATTATAAAAGCAATTATATAGTATCACTACTTTAATCGTACTAATAGTAGGAATACTATTAAAGTATCTTAAGTAAGAGTTCTTATATTTAAATATATAAGTATCTAAACAAACATTAAATACATAAGTATATAAGTAAGAGTATTATAAAAGCACTTATATAGTATCACTACTTTAATCGTACTAATAGTAAGAATACTATTAAAGTATCTTAAGTAAGAGTTCTTATACTTAAATATATAAGTATCTAAACAAACATTAAATACATAAGTATATAAGTAAGAGTATTATAAAAGCAATTATATAGTATCACTACTTTAATCGTACTAATAGTAGGAATACTATTAAAGTATCTTAAGTAAGAGTTCTTATATTTAAATATATAAGTATCTAAACAAACATTAAATACATAAGTATATAAGTAAGAGTATTATAAAAGCACTTATATAGTATCACTACTTTAATCGTACTAATAGTAGGAATACTATTAAAGTATCTTAAGTAAGAGTTCTTATATTTAAATATATAAGTATCTAAACAAACATTAAATACATAAGTATATAAGTAAGAGTATTATAAAAGCACTTATATAGTATCACTACTTTAATCGTACTAATAGTAGGAATACTATTAAAGTATCTTAAGTAAGAGTTCTTATATTTAAATATATAAGTATCTAAACAAACATTAAATACATAAGTATATAAGTAAGAGTATTATAAAAGCACTTATATAGTATCACTACTTTAATCGTACTAATAGTAGGAATACTATTAAAGTATCTTAAGTAAGAGTTCTTATATTTAAATATATAAATATCTAAACAAACATTAAATACATAAGTATATAAGTAAGAGTATTATAAAAGCACTTATATAGTATCACTACTTTAATCGTACTAATAGTAGGAATACTATTAAAGTATCTTAAGTAAGAGTTCTTATATTTAAATATATAAGTATCTAAACAAACATTAAATACATAAGTATATAAGTAAGAGTATTATAAAAGCACTTATATAGTATCACTACTTTAATCGTACTAATAGTAGGAATACTATTAAAGTATCTTAAGTAAGAGTTCTTATATTTAAATATATAAGTATCTAAACAAACATTAAATACATAAGTATATAAGTAAGAGTATTATAAAAGCACTTATATAGTATCACTACTTTAATCGTACTAATAGTAGGAATACTATTAAAGTATCTTAAGTAAGAGTTCTTATATTTAAATATATAAGTATCTAAACAAACATTAAATACATAAGTATATAAGTAAGAGTATTATAAAAGCACTTATATAGTATCACTACTTTAATCGTACTAATAGTAGGAATACTATTAAAGTATCTTAAGTAAGAGTTCTTATATTTAAATATATAAGTATCTAAACAAACATTAAATACATAAGTATATAAGTAAGAGTATTATAAAAGCACTTATATAGTATCACTACTTTAATCGTACTAATAGTAGGAATACTATTAAAGTATCTTAAGTAAGAGTTCTTATATTTAAATATATAAGTATCTAAACAAACATTAAATACATAAGTATATAAGTAAGAGTATTATAAAAGCACTTATATAGTATCACTACTTTAATCGTACTAATAGTAGGAATACTATTAAAGTATCTTAAGTAAGAGTTCTTATATTTAAATATATAAGTATCTAAACAAACATTAAATACATAAGTATATAAGTAAGAGTATTATAAAAGCACTTATATAGTATCACTACTTTAATCGTACTAATAGTAGGAATACTATTAAAGTATCTTAAGTAAGAGTTCTTATATTTAAATATATAAGTATCTAAACAAACATTAAATACATAAGTATATAAGTAAGAGTATTATAAAAGCACTTATATAGTATCACTACTTTAATCGTACTAATAGTAGGAATACTATTAAAGTATCTTAAGTAAGAGTTCTTATATTTAAATATATAAGTATCTAAACAAACATTAAATACATAAGTATATAAGTAAGAGTATTATAAAAGCACTTATATAGTATCACTACTTTAATCGTACTAATAGTAGGAATACTATTAAAGTATCTTAAGTAAGAGTTCTTATATTTAAATATATAAGTATCTAAACAAACATTAAATACATAAGTATATAAGTAAGAGTATTATAAAAGCACTTATATAGTATCACTACTTTAATCGTACTAATAGTAGGAATACTATTAAAGTATCTTAAGTAAGAGTTCTTATATTTAAATATATAAGTATCTAAACAAACATTAAATACATAAGTATATAAGTAAGAGTATTATAAAAGCACTTATATAGTATCACTACTTTAATCGTACTAATAGTAGGAATACTATTAAAGTATCTTAAGTAAGAGTTCTTATATTTAAATATATAAGTATCTAAACAAACATTAAATACATAAGTATATAAGTAAGAGTATTATAAAAGCACTTATATAGTATCACTACTTTAATCGTACTAATAGTAGGAATACTATTAAAGTATCTTAAGTAAGAGTTCTTATATTTAAATATATAAGTATCTAAACAAACATTAAATACATAAGTATATAAGTAAGAGTATTATAAAAGCACTTATATAGTATCACTACTTTAATCGTACTAATAGTAGGAATACTATTAAAGTATCTTAAGTAAGAGTTCTTATATTTAAATATATAAGTATCTAAACAAACATTAAATACATAAGTATATAAGTAAGAGTATTATAAAAGCACTTATATAGTATCACTACTTTAATCGTACTAATAGTAGGAATACTATTAAAGTATCTTAAGTAAGAGTTCTTATATTTAAATATATAAGTATCTAAACAAACATTAAATACATAAGTATATAAGTAAGAGTATTATAAAAGCACTTATATAGTATCACTACTTTAATCGTACTAATAGTAGGAATACTATTAAAGTATCTTAAGTAAGAGTTCTTATATTTAAATATATAAGTATCTAAACAAACATTAAATACATAAGTATATAAGTAAGAGTATTATAAAAGCACTTATATAGTATCACTACTTTAATCGTACTAATAGTAGGAATACTATTAAAGTATCTTAAGTAAGAGTTCTTATATTTAAATATATAAGTATCTAAACAAACATTAAATACATAAGTATATAAGTAAGAGTATTATAAAAGCACTTATATAGTATCACTACTTTAATCGTACTAATAGTAGGAATACTATTAAAGTATCTTAAGTAAGAGTTCTTATATTTAAATATATAAGTATCTAAACAAACATTAAATACATAAGTATATAAGTAAGAGTATTATAAAAGCACTTATATAGTATCACTACTTTAATCGTACTAATAGTAGGAATACTATTAAAGTATCTTAAGTAAGAGTTCTTATATTTAAATATATAAGTATCTAAACAAACATTAAATACATAAGTATATAAGTAAGAGTATTATAAAAGCACTTATATAGTATCACTACTTTAATCGTACTAATAGTAGGAATACTATTAAAGTATCTTAAGTAAGAGTTCTTATATTTAAATATATAAGTATCTAAACAAACATTAAATACATAAGTATATAAGTAAGAGTATTATAAAAGCACTTATATAGTATCACTACTTTAATCGTACTAATAGTAGGAATACTATTAAAGTATCTTAAGTAAGAGTTCTTATATTTAAATATATAAGTATCTAAACAAACATTAAATACATAAGTATATAAGTAAGAGTATTATAAAAGCACTTATATAGTATCACTACTTTAATCGTACTAATAGTAGGAATACTATTAAAGTATCTTAAGTAAGAGTTCTTATATTTAAATATATAAGTATCTAAACAAACATTAAATACATAAGTATATAAGTAAGAGTATTATAAAAGCACTTATATAGTATCACTACTTTAATCGTACTAATAGTAGGAATACTATTAAAGTATCTTAAGTAAGAGTTCTTATATTTAAATATATAAGTATCTAAACAAACATTAAATACATAAGTATATAAGTAAGAGTATTATAAAAGCACTTATATAGTATCACTACTTTAATCGTACTAATAGTAGGAATACTATTAAAGTATCTTAAGTAAGAGTTCTTATATTTAAATATATAAGTATCTAAACAAACATTAAATACATAAGTATATAAGTAAGAGTATTATAAAAGCACTTATATAGTATCACTACTTTAATCGTACTAATAGTAGGAATACTATTAAAGTATCTTAAGTAAGAGTTCTTATATTTAAATATATAAGTATCTAAACAAACATTAAATACATAAGTATATAAGTAAGAGTATTATAAAAGCACTTATATAGTATCACTACTTTAATCGTACTAATAGTAGGAATACTATTAAAGTATCTTAAGTAAGAGTTCTTATATTTAAATATATAAGTATCTAAACAAACATTAAATACATAAGTATATAAGTAAGAGTATTATAAAAGCACTTATATAGTATCACTACTTTAATCGTACTAATAGTAGGAATACTATTAAAGTATCTTAAGTAAGAGTTCTTATATTTAAATATATAAGTATCTAAACAAACATTAAATACATAAGTATATAAGTAAGAGTATTATAAAAGCACTTATATAGTATCACTACTTTAATCGTACTAATAGTAGGAATACTATTAAAGTATCTTAAGTAAGAGTTCTTATATTTAAATATATAAGTATCTAAACAAACATTAAATACATAAGTATATAAGTAAGAGTATTATAAAAGCACTTATATAGTATCACTACTTTAATCGTACTAATAGTAGGAATACTATTAAAGTATCTTAAGTAAGAGTTCTTATATTTAAATATATAAGTATCTAAACAAACATTAAATACATAAGTATATAAGTAAGAGTATTATAAAAGCACTTATATAGTATCACTACTTTAATCGTACTAATAGTAAGAATACTATTAAAGTTTGGGAATGGAGTCATTTCGAAACGCGTCCCCTAAGAAAAATAATTTAATGTTAGGGAAATTTACTCAAATATATACTAGATATGGTGTGAAGAAATTATAATTAAAAAAATATATAAATAATATAGACGGTGATAGTTCAGTTGGTGACGTCCAGATAGAGCGTGTTGAATAATCATTTTTGTTTGAAAACCAAGACTTAAAGCCTCTACATTGGTTTTCTTTTTTAATCTAGTGCTGTTAAAGAGATAATAGTCTGATCAGGTTGCGGGTTGTCGCTGATCTACTGAAGTCCCTTGTTAGCGATATGGCCTATCTTGGAGGGTATGAAAGTCTACTTTGCATTTACCTAAACCTGGAATGCCCTTAGCACTTGGAAATCGACCTCACTCCTGAGAGGATGTCGCACAGACGTGTGTATTAAACAAAAATATAAGAGCAAGAGAACAATTTTAAACGAAGAAAGTGAAATACAGATCGCGGTTAAATAGTCCATTAGGATTTGTAGATTTATGAAATTGAAAGTAAAAAAATAAGCCGAAGGCAAATGTTCCGTTAGAGGGAGATAAATGATTGATACGGAGCACCGGAGTGTGAAGATGGGAAGGGAAAACAATGCCTCCAGTATTAACACATCAAACGCTTTAAACAAAGAGATTATATTGACACAAGGGTCGGGGGAAGCGCGGAATGTCAAATATTCAATTTGTCGACGTTGAGATAGGGTCGGGTCAAATAGGTTTGCTTAAGAACTGCTTTAATTAATATTTTGCAAATTGCGAATTCTATTTGCGCCCGCTCTTGGACAATTTAGCTCATTATATACATCGGATTTTGTAAAGGGAAAAATAGTGCGATAATGATTTCAAATAACTTTATTACTACTAATAATATGTCTGAGAATGAAGTTTCGAAAGTAGGCTAGTAAAATAACAGTTACGAATATTTGTTGATTGGATATTGTGGACATTGAATATTTGTGGAAAATTGTTGTATGTGTGATTTATGTATCTATCCTCTGTTATGTAAAATATTCTGCGGGAAAATGTGGCGCTACAGTATTAATAGAGAGACAGAACATTTTAAGGCCCTAAATACGACGTGTAAAGGTCACTAGGCGAAGATAGACACAACAACAACGACTAATATGGTTAAAGGAGAAGACACGAGGAAAAGAAATATGTTACTTATGGATTAGGCGTCAATTGGATTGCTAAATAAGTCATCAAGAATATACAAATCTATGAATCTAATAAACCGCACATGCCCACACGCAACTAGTATTTATTCAATTTATATTTTTTATTAATGTTTCGGCCATTTAGATATTCAAATGGCGATTATCGAGACAAAAATTATACCTGTAGCTACAGAGAACATAGGAGTTCACTGTGTAATGCGGGGCATGAACTAGTAATTTTTTAAAACCTGTTTGAATCATTGATTGCCATAACATAGTTACAATTACGTTACAAATTGAGTTTATGACAAGTTAGATATGCTTTTAAAAAATGTTTTACATGTTCTATGTTACATAGTAGCCTTTTAAGTTTTCTTTAGCTATAGGTTTTGTCTGATATCGGCTGAAGGAATATGTAAATGGTTGAAACGCAGAGTAAAAAGTAAATTAAATAAATACGAGGTACGTTTATAGTCTTGTGTGTTTTCATTACATTCATAAATTTACATACAGTAATAGGCTATGATGTAAATATGTGGGGGAACCTGCGGTCCAAACGTCGCGTCGTCCATGGTGTATGGAAGATATGTACTAACGGAGAAACTTAGAGAATTATCAATGACAATAGTATAGTTAATCATATAGAATAGTGGAGATTAAGATTGGCTGGGCATGTTATACGTGGGAAAGTAGAATACGATAAAAGATTCTTGACGTACCAGTTTACACTAAGATAAGAGGAAGGCCTCGGAGCCGATGGGGGGATAAAGTCAAGAAAGATGCTATAACACAGGGAGAAAGAGTTTGGAAGGAGACTGCCTGGGATCGAGCGAGCTCGACCTTGTACAGCAAGACATGGATTACCCCGACCTGTAGGAGACTACTAGTAGACCTATATATTACTATGTACAACTCAGTTGTAATAGTACAACTGAACAAAATTTAAAAAAAACCTGATTGTAGAGTTTTTTATGAAAGGCCGCCATATAGTAAGTGGTAAGTCAGCTATCTGGCTCTCGCACACGCACACGCCACATCCAACGTAGCCATTTTGCGGTCATAATTGCCGGTGTAGTGACTATCACAATTAAAGTGCAAAATTTTAAATTTGAATAAAAAATATTGAAATTAACATTTTTCTTATCGTCATGTCTTTTGGATTAAAATAATATCAAACTTGACACGTTTATAGTCAATATTACTGTTACAAGATCTGATATCTATCAGGTTCTTTTGCTACATCACCTGAAATAATGGTCGTGTATATTTGTGTGTGTATGTGTGTGTGCACGAGCGCGCGTGTGTGTGCGCGTGTGTTACTAAGAGTTCTTTAACAGGTGACAGCCTTGCTTGTGACAACTGATACAGTTCAAGAATAAATTGTTATTCACTTTAACATATACCCTATTGATGTGTAAACACTTGCAGCTGGTAGCAGTTGCTTTGTTCAAATGAGCACTAAAGTTTCGGAAAATGTTTAACATTCTTAGCTCAGATCGTCAAAAGGAAATGGAAATAATAGTAACTAAGCAGTCTGACATTCATCGATAACGGAACATCCAACTAAAGGTAAACAGAAACTCCAAGATTAGAAGATCTAATTTATCGAGATGGTCGTCCTTATTTGAAGTAAAAATAACTGCTACTAGAAGCAAGTATCTACATATAAATAAATGTTTGGTGATGTTGTAGGTGGATTTATATGTATCGGGTGAAACAGAATAATCTTTTAACCTAAGTTGACTAAATGGGGGGGGGATAGGAATAAGGTAGTAATATAATTTTAATTATTTTTGAGGCAAAACGGAAACTTGTAAAAGAAACGTTTAGAAGGCATAGGTTTTCAGTTGGTAAAGTCAGAAAAAAAATATAGTCCTTGAATGTGTGTGCGTACGCGCACACTCCTCTTACCCTTGGCATGCAATTATCCTTCAGGAGTGACAATAAATTGACAATTTAGTTTTACCACCGACCGAAGTAGGTGCGAAGAAGGGCAAGCAGATAACGCTTCTCTGCCTGTCGTCGCCCTAAATCTGAGTTTATGGTCCGGTCGCAAGATTGCGTGAGAAACCAAACAGATGAGTGCTTTTGGTATGCACCCTTTCTTGAGAATAAATTATATAAATGTGGGAATACCTTCATCTGGCCTGTTATTCCAATGCACCCTTCAAGCTCGCCCCCTACGGCACGGGAATATCATTTCCTCGGCAGATCAAGAAGTCATTTATGGTTATTGATTAACGTAATGCACAAAGAATGCCACGTGGTGTTGCTTAGAAACACATACTCGGAGGGGGCGTATGATGTATCAGGGGGAATTATTTAATGCGAGTTATAATCAAGCGAGTTACTCAGCAACAATGCAGATTGTGTTTATTAATAATAATAATATTAATTCTGAAAAGATCATATATCTACCCCTTATTCCTGTCAAAGTTTTATTTGTCTTTGCTGACTCTTTTTTGTGTAACGGGGGAATTAATACTTCTTCTCACATCGGTATTGATTAGGTTCATTTCTTGTATACAAAGAGCTCTCGATATAACGATATAGAGAGAGAGAGAGAGAGAGGGAGAGAGAGAGAGAGAGAGAGTGAGTGAGAGAAATTATCAAGGGCCTCATTTATTAAAGTCCTAAATAGCTGAATACCTTGTTTTAACTGTTGACTGGTGAATGAGGAACTTGATAATGCCAATAATACTAACAGTGATAAAAAGCTTCGAGTTAATATTTTTATAATAATTATTGCTCATGAAATGAATTTTGATTAATAATAACTATTTAACAAGAGGGTCTTCATAGGAATATTGAGTTAAAGTTGTTTTTACAGATGGACGTTTTAGTCGTTATGAAAACATTGACATTATTGCGAGGGTTTTTATAGTTGATCCATGAATTTATCAATACGTCAAGGAAATTAGATATTTTATTTAGTATTTCTGCGTTGTTCGAAGACGAAACGTAAAATAGAACGATATCTGCTTTTGTTCTAATGAAAAAAATCTTAAGTTATTTGCTGAGGCCTACTCAAAACATACTTAATTTGAACTCATTGTTTCAGCACTATTTTTGAATTAACTGTAGGTATTTTATAATCAATATATTAAATACCCTCAAACAAGCTATATTTATTATTAAGCTTAAGTATATTCAGGTTTTAAAGCAACCACCCTCAGAGGTATTTTTGTCGCTCTAATGACAAAGTTACTTTGCAACCAAATATAAGTTACATAAAGTTAATAATACATTATTTCGATTAGGGTTTTAGAGTTATTCATTTTTGTTAGTATTCAATCTATTTATATCTACAATTTATTAATATAACTGTGTTGACATATAACTGTTATAACACTGTTATAACGTATAACTATGTAACATATAACTGTATGACATATAGCAGTTATAACATAGTTATATCGTATAACTGTGTAACATATAACTGTATAACTGTTATAACACAGTTATAACATAGTTATATCGTATAACTGTAACATTTAACTGTATAACTGTTATAACACAGTCATAACGTATAACTATGTAACATATAACTGTATAGCTGTTATAACACAGTCATAACGTATAACTGTGTAACATATAAATGTTAAAACCCAGTCGTAACGTATAACTATGTAACATATAACTGTATGACATATAACAGTTATAACATAGTTATATCGTATAACTGTGTACCATATAACTGTATAACTGTTATAACACAGTCATAACGTATAACTATGTAACATATAACTGTATGGCGTATAACAGTTATAACATAGTTATATCGTATAACTGTGTAACATATAACTGTATAACTGTTATAACACAGTCATAACGTATAACTATGTAACATATAACTGTATGACATATAACAGTTATAACATAGTTATATCGTATAACTGTGTACCATATAACTGTATAACTGTTATAACACAGTCATAACGTATAACTATGTAACATATAACTGTATGGCGTATAACAGTTATAACAGTTATATCGTATAACTTTGAAACATATAACTGTATAACTGTTATAACACAATCATAACGTATAACTATCTAACATATAACTGTATGACATATAACAGTTATAACATAGTTATATCGTATAACTTTGAAACATATAACTGTATAACTGTTATAACACAGTTATAACATAGTTATATCATATAACTGTGTAACATTTAACTGTATAACTGTTATAACACAGTCATAACGTATAACTATGTAACATATAACTGTATAGCTGTTATAACACAGTCATAACGTATAACTATGTAACATATAACTGTATGGCGTATAACAGTTATAACATAGTTATATCGTATAACTTTGAAACATATAACTGTATAACTGTTATAACATAATCATAACGTATAACTATGTAACATATAACTGTATGACATATAACAGTTATAACATAGTTATATCGTATAACTTTGAAACATATAACTGTATAACTGTTATAACACAATCATAACGTATAACTATGTAACATATAACTGTATGACATATAACAATTATAACATAGTTATATCGTATAACTGTGTACCATATAACTGTTATAACACAGTCATAACGTATAACTATGTAACATATAACTGTATGGCGTATAACAGTTATAACATAGTTATATCGTATAACTTTGAAACATATAACTGTATAACTGTTATAACACAATCATAACGTATAACTATGTAACATATAACTGTATGACATATAACAGTTATAACATAGTTATATCGTATAACTTTGAAACATATAACTGTATAACTGTTATAACACAATCATAACGTATAACTATGTAACATATAACTGTATGACATATAACAGTTATAACATAGTTATATCGTATAACTTTGAAACATATAACTGTATAACTGTTATAACACAATCATAACGTATAACTATGTAACATATAACTGTATGACATATAACAGTTATGACATAGTTATATCGTATAACTTTGAAACATATAACTGTATAACTGTTATAACACAGTCATAACGTATAACTATGTAACATATAACTGTATGACATATAACAGTTATAACATAGTTATATCGTATAACTTTGAAACATATAACTGTATAACGTTATAACACAATCATAACGTATAACTATGTAACATATAACTGTATGACATATAATAGTTATAACATAGTTATATCGTATAACTTTGAAACATATAACTGTATAACTGTTATAACACAATCATAACGTATAACTATGTAACATATAACTGTATGACATATAACAGTTATAACATAGTTATATCGTATAACTTTGAAACATATAACTGTATAACTGTTATAACACAATCATAACGTATAACTATGTAACATATAACTGTATGACATATAACAGTTATAACATAGTTATATCGTATAACTGTGTACCATATAACTGTTATAACACAGTCATAACGTATAACTATGTAACATATAACTGTATGGCGTATAACAGTTATAACATAGTTATATCGTATAACTTTGAAACATATAACTGTATAACTGTTATAACACAATCATAACGTATAACTATGTAACATATAACTGTATGACATATAACAGTTATAACATAGTTATATCGTATAACTTTGAAACATATAACTGTATAACTGTTATAACACAATCATAACGTATAACTATGTAACATATAACTGTATGACATATAACAGTTATAACATAGTTATATCGTATAACTTTGAAACATATAACTGTAAAACTGTTATAACACAATCATAACGTATAACTATGTAACATATAACTGTATGACATATAACAGTTATGACATAGTTATATCGTATAACTTTGAAACATATAACTGTATAACTGTTATAACACAGTCATAACGTATAACTATGTAACATATAACTGTATGACATATAACAGTTATAACATAGTTATATCGTATAACTTTGAAACATATAACTGTATAACTGTTATAACACAATCATAACGTATAACTATGTAACATATAACTGTATGACATATAATAGTTATAACATAGTTATATCGTATAACTTTGAAACATATAACTGTATAACTGTTATAACACAATCATAACGTATAACTATGTAACATATAACTGAATGACATATAACAGTTATAACATAGTTATATCGTATAACTGTGTAACATATAACTGTATAACTGTTATAACACAATCATAACGTATAACTATGTAACATATAACTGTATGACATATAACAGATATAACATAGTTATATCGTATAACTGTGTAACATATAACTGTTATAACACAGTCATAACGTATAACTGTGTAACATATAACTGTATAACATGTAACTGTGTTTCTCCTGATTCTTCTTTGTGCATTAAATTAATTCCATCCCGGTTTTGAAAGCTCGACTTAGCCTTCACATCAAGTTCTCTCTCCACAGTTAGCCATTTCTATTTATTATTTTGACGAACGTGTTTCTATATGTAGATGTTTTTATTTAGATAAAATTTTAAAATGTAAAACTTAATATTAGCTCTGCTATTTATAATTTGTATTAGTGTTTTCCATAATGACTTGAGCGCAGTCGACCTAGCAACAGTTCTAATGACGCTGAGTCAGTTCTTGTCGGCGAGTGAATAAGTTTCCAGAGTGTTCATATTTAACCTAACCATATTCCATGTCATTCGTTAAATCTGACCACATTAAATTTAATATTTATTTAAGATTTGAGTTTTTTTTAGATATAAAAATCACAGACTTTCGATATTTTTTTTTAAATTTAAACTTTTACATTAGAAATAAATAAACGTATCTCTATAAATTAATCTTTGTAGTAAATAAATAAAATAGCAGCTAACGTGACCTTTCAACTGCAAAGCAAGTTTTGATTTGACGTGTTTTATTTCCGAAGGCAACTTCTGTTGTTATTTGTGACGGGCTATCTAGTAGTCTACCAATGTTTTGATTTGACGTGTTCTATTCCCGAAGGCAACTACTGTTGTTATTTGTGACAGGCTATCTAGTAGTCTACCAATGTTTTGATTTGACGTGTTCTATTTCCGAAGGCAACTACTGTTGTTACTTGTAACAGGCTATCTAGTAGTCTACCAATGTTTTGATTTGACGTGTTCTATTTCCGAAGGCAACTACTGTTGTTATTTGTGACAGGCTATCTAGTAGTCTACCAATGTTTTGATTTGACGTGTTCTATTTCCGAAGGCAACTACTGTTGTTATTTGTGACAGGCTATCTAGTAGTCTACCAATGTTTTGATTTGACGTGTTCTATTTCCGAAGGCAACTACTGTTGTTATTTGTGACAGGCTATCTAGTAGTCTACCAATGTTTTGATTTGACGTGTTCTATTTCCGAAGGCAACTACTGTTGTTATTTGCGACAGGCTATCTAGTAGTCTACCAATGTTTTGATTTGACGTGTTCTATTTCCGAAGGCAACTACTGTTGTTATTTGCGACAGGCTATCTAGTAGTCTACCAATGTTTTGATTTGACGTGTTCTATTTCCGAAGGCAACTACTGTTGTTATTTGCGACAGGCTATCTAGTAGTCTACCAATGTTTTGATTTGACGTGTTCTATTTCCGAAGGCAACTACTGTTGTTATTTGCGACAGGCTATCTAGTAGTCTACCAATGTTTTGATTTGACGTGTTCTATTTCCGAAGGCAACTAATGTTGTTATTTGCGACAGGCTATCTAGTAGTCTACCAATGTTTTGATTTGACGTGTTCTATTTCCGAAGGCAACTACTGTTGTTATTTGCGACAGGCTATCTAGTAGTCTACCAATGTTTTGATTTGACGTGTTCTATTTCCGAAGGCAACTAATGTTGTTATTTGCGACAGGCTATCTAGTAGTCTACCAATGTTTTGATTTGACGTGTTCTATTTCCGAAGGCAACTACTGTTGTTATTTGCGACAGGCTATCTAGTAGTCTACCAATGTTTTGATTTGACGTGTTCTATTTCCGAAGGCAACTAATGTTGTTATTTGCGACAGGCTATCTAGTAGTCTACCAATGTTTTGATTTGACGTGTTCTATTTCCGAAGGCAACTAATGTTGTTATTTGCGACAGGCTATCTAGTAGTCTAACAATGTTTTGATTTGACGTGTTCTATTTCCGAAGGCAACTAATGTTGTTATTTGCGACAGGCTATCTAGTAGTCTACCAATGTTTTGATTTGACGTGTTCTATTTCCGAAGGCAACTAATGTTGTTATTTGCGACAGGCTATCTAGTAGTCTACCAATGTTTTGATTTGACGTGTTCTATTTCCGAAGGCAACTACTGTTGTTATTTGCGACAGGCTATCTAGTAGTCTACCAATGTTTTGATTTGACGTGTTCTATTTCCGAAGGCAACTAATGTTGTTATTTGCGACAGGCTATCTAGTAGTCTACCAATGTTTTGATTTGACGTGTTCTATTTCCGAAGGCAACTACTGTTGTTATTTGCGACAGGCTATCTAGTAGTCTACCAATGTTTTGATTTGACGTGTTCTATTTCCGAAGGCAACTAATGTTGTTATTTGCGACAGGCTATCTAGTAGTCTACCAATGTTTTGATTTGACGTGTTCTATTTCCGAAGGCAACTACTGTTGTTATTTGTGACAGGCTATCTAGTAGTCTACCAATGTTTTGATTTGACGTGTTCTATTTCCGAAGGCAACTACTGTTGTTATTTGTGACAGGCTATCTAGTAGTCTACCAATGTTTTGATTTGACGTGTTCTATTTCCGAAGGCAACTACTGTTGTTATTTGTGACAGGCTATCTAGTAGTCTACCAATGTTTTGATTTGACGTGTTCTATTTCCGAAGGCAACTACTGTTGTTATTTGTGACAGGCTATCTAGTAGTCTACCAATGTTTTGATTTGACGTGTTCTATTTCCGAAGGCAACTACTGTTGTTATTTGCGACAGGCTATCTAGTAGTCTACCAATGTTTTGATTTGACGTGTTCTATTTCCGAAGGCAACTAATGTTGTTATTTGCGACAGGCTATCTAGTAGTCTACCAATGTTTTGATTTGACGTGTTCTATTTCCGAAGGCAACTACTGTTGTTATTTGCGACAGGCTATCTAGTAGTCTACCAATGTTTTGATTTGACGTGTTCTATTTCCGAAGGCAACTAATGTTGTTATTTGCGACAGGCTATCTAGTAGTCTACCAATGTTTTGATTTGACGTGTTCTATTTCCGAAGGCAACTACTGTTGTTATTTGTGACAGGCTATCTAGTAGTCTACCAATGTTTTGATTTGACGTGTTCTATTTCCGAAGGCAACTACTGTTGTTATTTGTGACAGGCTATCTAGTAGTCTACCAATGTTTTGATTTGACGTGTTCTATTTCCGAAGGCAACTACTGTTGTTATTTGTGACAGGCTATCTAGTAGTCTACCAATGTTTTGATTTGACGTGTTCTATTTCCGAAGGCAACTACTGTTGTTATTTGCGACAGGCTATCTAGTAGTCTACCAATGTTTTGATTTGACGTGTTCTATTTCCGAAGGCAACTAATGTTGTTATTTGCGACAGGCTATCTAGTAGTCTACCAATGTTTTGATTTGACGTGTTCTATTTCCGAAGGCAACTACTGTTGTTATTTGCGACAGGCTATCTAGTAGTCTACCAATGTTTTGATTTGACGTGTTCTATTTCCGAAGGCAACTAATGTTGTTATTTGCGACAGGCTATCTAGTAGTCTACCAATGTTTTGATTTGACGTGTTCTATTTCCGAAGGCAACTAATGTTGTTATTTGCGACAGGCTATCTAGTAGTCTACCAATGTTTTGATTTGACGTGTTCTATTTCCGAAGGCAACTAATGTTGTTATTTGCGACAGGCTATCTAGTAGTCTACCAATGTTTTGATTTGACGTGTTCTATTTCCGAAGGCAACTAATGTTGTTATTTGCGACAGGCTATCTAGTAGTCTACCAATGTTTTGATTTGACGTGTTCTATTTCCGAAGGCAACTACTGTTGTTATTTGCGACAGGCTATCTAGTAGTCTACCAATGTTTTGATTTGACGTGTTCTATTTCCGAAGGCAACTAATGTTGTTATTTGCGACAGGCTATCTAGTAGTCTACCAATGTTTTGATTTGACGTGTTCTATTTCCGAAGGCAACTACTGTTGTTATTTGCGACAGGCTATCTAGTAGTCTACCAATGTTTTGATTTGACGTGTTCTATTTCCGAAGGCAACTAATGTTGTTATTTGCGACAGGCTATCTAGTAGTCTACCAATGTTTTGATTTGACGTGTTCTATTTCCGAAGGCAACTACTGTTGTTATTTGTGACAGGCTATCTAGTAGTCTACCAATGTTTTGATTTGACGTGTTCTATTTCCGAAGGCAACTACTGTTGTTATTTGTGACAGGCTATCTAGTAGTCTACCAATGTTTTGATTTGACGTGTTCTATTTCCGAAGGCAACTACTGTTGTTATTTGCGACAGGCTATCTAGTAGTCTACCAATGTTTTGATTTGACGTGTTCTATTTCCGAAGGCAACTACTGTTGTTATTTGCGACAGGCTATCTAGTAGTCTACCAATGTTTTGATTCAGATAAAATTTAAAAAATCATTTCATTTTCTGCAATTTTTTACCATTAAATATTTGTACACAGTTTACTCCTTGTTTGTTATACAAAACAAAATTTTCTCATTTCACCGAAATTAGTTCTAATAAAAAATGTGTGCAGTACGTTTTTGTCAGTGCGTTAGTTTCTGTGACAGTAGTTTCCCACTAACAATATGGTTAGGTTAGGAATTATCTTGGTAACGTGTAGAAATAAGTGGAAGTTAGAGACGAACGCCGACGAAATCAAGTGCATGTTTAAACTTTGTTTAACCGAATCTGTTTGTAAACTTTCGCCCGTATTATAATATACAAGCTTTAATTTATGTTTGTTGTTTCGTCTGTAACCGCGCCGTTATGTGGGCCAGATAAATATGTTAGAAAGCTCAAGTTTTACCGCAAACCAGTCCCTAAATCAGGAACAGTTGTTACTGCTACATTTATCGTACGCAGGGCGCGAGGCGACGATGACGTCACACAGTAACTTTGCCCACTAAACTCTTCGCTTCCTACAAGTCGCTCAGTGTAGGGGTTAATAATGTTACACAGAGTTATTCCAGTGAGTTGATGGATTCATTCGGGCGAAGTACAAGAGTAGACAATCATCGCCGGGTTAGAAGGGACACATTACGGAGAGATTATCACAAGATATTAGGGGCGTGAGAGAAAGAAGCTGATTATCTAGGATTGATGTAACAGATTACAATCATAGGATACGTGGGGACGGAGAGGGAGAAGTCGATTTCCTAGGACTGATGTAGTGACTGACTATAGTAGTAGGATGAGACAGGATGTATGAGAAAAAAATAGATTTCCTAGGATTGATGTAGTGACGGATTAAAATCGTAGGATGAGTGATAATGTGAGAGGGAGAAGTCGATTTCCTAGGATTGATGTAGTGATTGATTATAATCGTGGAATGAGGGCGGATATGAGAGAGAAAAATTGAGAAAGAGAGAGAGAGAGAGAGGGAGAGAGAGTGTTTAGTAAATTTCCTAGGATTGATGTAGTGACGGACTATAGTGATTAGTGGGCACGTAAAACGAGGAAGTTGATTTCCTAGGATTATTGTAGTAACAGAATATGATAGGATGAGGGTCGTGATTGGGGTGATGTCTGTTTCCTAGGATTGATGTAATGATATCAATGGAAAGAAGTTGAGGACGGAGTCGATAAAAGAATAGTTCGCTAAATGCTTGTACTGTGGGGTTCTTTCTATCTCTCAGTTTGGAGGAAATACTGTTTGGTGCTGTTAAAGGAGATCAGACAGTTTGCCTCATATCACGTTAATAGGATTAGGAAAGAATTATAAACGTAGGTAGGCTTAGAGACATAAAACCTTTTGTAGAGGGCAAAGAGTAGAGTGCATGACAACACCTCTGCAGAATCCTAGACCCAACAGGAGACATAAGGGAGTGTTTAACCTTTACATCTCCTTGTTAGAGGGGAAAGGACTAATTCTGAAATTAGGTAAGACTAAAGATAGTGTGGAGACTACATTTCTGCAGTGTAGTAAAGCTATGGAAATATTATACTGACTTAAAGTAAGTACTGACTTAACGAATTTATTAAAACCGTAAATATTTCTAAGAATTAGACGTTATAACACTTGGATTACCCTCTGACCGGGACCATTAAGGGTTGAACTCGTACTGGGGACATACCACTCCTGGTATGCTCCTCCATCGCGCATACGTGTTAACCAACCCGAACACTATTTTCCCAGCTGTTCTGTTCCGATGATGTTTTTACAGTGTTTTCGTTGTGATCGTTTCGAGTTTTTTAATCGTATTTGGTCGCAGGGTGGTCGTGACGAGGCGGCTATTAGTTGCGCACATCTGTGCTTGAAACAACACCCCTCCTCCCCCGTCCCAAAACGATGACATCTGTTACAGCACCTACGGGACTTACCTTGGGTGAAAAAGAAATGATTTACAACCTTAATAATCGTATGCACACGGGGGAAGATCGGTGGTGTTTGATTTATACGCTGGGAATTGGTTTTGGGATTGTAAGTTTGTTTTAGACAACTGAAATATTGTACGGCGTCGAGTTTTATAAAAAAATCTTCTTGATTTTGATAAAGATTTCTTCTAGTGTTTAAAATGGAAACATTGTCAAACTTTTCGATCGTATGTAACATCGGACTGGCTTATTATTTTTTATAGATAAAGCTATAAATTTACCTTGTGAAGTAGAAATACCTATTATTCTCCGAGCAAAAGGTTGTTTTTAATATGGTCGAAACTTCACCAATAAACTAGTAATCAAAATTATTTCCTAATTCTGAAGCCGTACTACTTTTAATTTTACAATAATACAAGTAGTATACAACAATACAAGTAATGTACAATAATACAAGTAGTATACACCAATACAAGTAGTATACAACAATACAAGTAATGTACAATAATACAAGTAGTATACACCAATACAAGTAGTATACAACAATACAAGTAATGTACAATAATACAAGTAGTATACACCAATACAAGTAGTATACAACAATACAAGTAATGTACAATAATACAAGTAGTATACACCAATACAAGTAGTATACAACAATACAAGTAGTGTACAACAATACAAGTAGTGTACAACAATACAAGTAGTGTACAACAATACAAGTAATGTACAGTAATATACAAGTTATATCAGTATAATAAGTTTTAGTTTAGCCTCTACGAAACTAAGATAAGTAATGATTTTATGAAGGTTCAAGAAATGCTTAATATTGTTTCTTAGTTGATATTCACCACTACTGTGTGTTACATAAAGAAACATTGCCCAGATCGCCCACATTTAAATTATTTATTAGTTTTATGTTTTAATATTCTTCCAAAACGACATAGAAATTTGACTTGAATTTGAATAGCGTCATACCTACCCCCTCCCCCCTCAAAAAAACTAAATCCATCCGTACCAGACTTGCCTTAACCTATCGAAAACATCTTGGGCACAACTAATTTGCAAGTACTATTATAGTCAATTCAGGGGTAGGGATTCCGGTGCGTCGAGCAATGATGAACATTCCACTCTTTGAGGAACTAAAACCTAAACAAACCCTTCGTAACCTAACCTAACAAAAATGGTGGCACGAAAAATGCTACAGCGAAGGAAGCGTACAAACCAGACTCCAGTTGTCAACCCAGGTCATCTACCCCTAAACCATTTGCTAATAACTTTCAAGGTTTTGTATTTTCCCAGTCAAAAAGGGTTCCACATCGTCAGTGGTAACTTTGCCTTTAACTGTCGAGGCGATAAGTTCGATTTAATCGAAAGAGACTGAAACTTCGACTCATTTGTACATGACACAGGGCTTACACTTAGAAGAAGTCCGACGAAAGAACTAAAACAAAAAAACAACAAACCGACCAAAAATAATTGGAAACTGGAGACTAATGTCTTGTTTAAGATCTCTTTCCTAAATTAAAAATTGGATTAGATTAGGCCCAAGAAATCAGATGGTAAGATCAAATAAATTAATCGATTTGTAATATAGATTATATTGAAAAAAATCTGTAAAATATAAAACAATAAAAATGTAAAACACAAAAAATTACCTAGGCTAAAAGCTGACTTTAAACACGCTAAAATGATAGCGCATCATATCTCTATCATTTTGACAGTCCAAAGCAAAAGTGTGATGTGTGAACCTGGAAAAGTGTGATGGAAATCAGGTTTAGTAGATACAGCTTTAAAGGATTTCCAGCCCCGAGAAACTAAGCTACACCTATGTTTAGCTTAGAAGTAAACTTATTTATGTAGCTCAATGATTTTAAAAGATCCGTTTACGCCTAAAAGTTGTACGCATATTTCGCCTGTCACAATGTTCTGACTTCATAGCTTACCCTCATCATCGATCAAAACTTGATATTGTACGCATCTTTCGCAATATTCCTGGTGTACGCAAATTTCGCCTGTCACAATGTTCTGACGTCATAGCTTACCCTCATCATCGATCAAAACTTGATACTGTACGCATCTTTCGCAATATTCCTGGTGTACGCATCTTTCGCTTGTCACAATGTTCTGACGTCATAGCTTACCCTCATCATCGATCAAAACGTGATACTGTACGCATCTTTCGCAATATTCCTGGTGTACGCATATTTCGCCTGTCACAATGTTCTGACGTCATAGCTTACCCTCATCATCGATCAAAACGTGATACTGTACGCATCTTTCGCAATATTCCTGGTGTACGCATATTTCGCCTGTCACAATGTTCTGACGTCATAGCTTACCCTCATCATCGATCAAAACTTGGTACTGTACGCATCTTTCGCAATATTCCTGGTGTACGCATATTTCGCCTGTTACAATGTTCTGACGTCATAGCTTACCCTCATCATCGATCAAAACTTGGTACTGTACGCATCTTTCGCAATATTCCTGGTGTACGCATATTTCGCCTGTCACAATGTTCTGACGTCATAGCTTACCCTCATCATCGATCAAAACTTGATACTGTACGCATCTTTCGCAATATTCCTGGTGTACGCATATTTCGCCTGTCACAATGTTCTGACGTCATAGCTTACCCTCATCATCGATCAAAACTTGATATTGTACGCATCTTTCGCAATATTCCTGGTGTACGCATATTTCGCCTGTCACAATGTTCTGACGTCATAGCTTACCCTCATCATCGATCAAAACTTGATACTGTACGCATCTTTCGCAATATTCCTGGTGTACGCATATTTCGCCTGTCACAATGTTCTGACGTCATAGCTTACCCTCATCATCGATCAAAACTTGATATTGTACGCATCTTTCGCAATATTCCTGGTGTACGCATATTTCGCCTGTCACAATGTTCTGACGTCATAGCTTACCCTCATCATCGATCAAAACTTGATATTGTACGCATCTTTCGCAATATTCCTGGTGTACGCATATTTCGCCTGTCACAATGTTCTGACGTCATAGCTTACCCTCATCATCGATCAAAACTTGATATTGTACGCATCTTTCGCAATATTCCTGGTGTACGCATATTTCGCCTGTCACAATGTTCTGACGTCATAGCTTACCCTCATCATCGATCAAAACTTGATACTGTACGCATCTTTCGCAATATTCCTGGTGTACGCATATTTCGCCTGTCACAATGTTCTGACGTCATAGCTTACCCTCATCATCGATCAAAACTTGATATTGTACGCATCTTTCGCAATATTCTTGGTGTACGCATATTTCGCCTGTCACAATGTTCTGACGTCATAGCTTACCCTCATCAACGATCAAAACTTGATATTGTACGCATCTTTCGCAATATTCCTGGTGTACGCATATTTCGCCTGTCACAATGTTCTGACGTCATAGCTTACCCTCATCATTGATCAAAACTTGATATTGTACGCATCTTTCGCAATATTCCTGGTGTACGCATATTTCGCCTGTCACAATGTTCTGACGTCATAGCTTACCCTCATCATCGATCAAAACTTTATACTGTACGCATCTTTCGCAATATTCCTGGTGTACGCATATTTCGTTGTACGCATCTTTCGCAATATTCCTGGTGTACGCATATTTCGCCTGTCACAATGTTCTGACGTCATAGCTTACCCTCATCATCGATCAAAACTTTATACTGTACGCATCTTTCGCAATATTCCTGGTGTTCCACTAGGAACTACGTGTTCCGCTACGTAATATGGCTTCTGGGGGTGAATTATTCTTACCAGAGACACTACATGTACCTGACACACAAACATCCAATCTTACTAAGAATGTACTATAATAAGCATAAATTCATTCTTCAGCAACGGACTAATCAGTTCAGATAATGATATACAACGTGAAAACCTACTTTTTATTATGGCTATTTCACACACTATCTCAGCGCTAAACGAAATATAACACTTTCATGTAATAGGATCTAAAACTTTACAATATATACGAATATTATTTAAACAACCACAGATCAACCGTATCGCAAACATCTTTTAAAATGACAACAGAGAGAAATATAATCATCTGTGACTGAAAACCATTTCCTTGCGTGCATTTCCTTTTACCGTGTAACATAACCTAAAAGAAGAAATGCATCGATGCACGTGGTTTATTCTCGGGCTCTCGTCAAAAATAAAAACCCTTCTTTCAGCTTCTAATATGATGTTATTGAATTGCGACCTGATTCTTGGCTTTATGTTTCAGGTACGTCTGCATTGGCAGTAAGCTTCTTATCAGTGAGTGCATGTAAGCTCTGTAGTAAGACGCAGTGACGTTTAGTGAAAAGGGTAGGTGCATTTACGTCGGCTTGGGAGTACTTACCAATCCAGTCTGAGTATATCAAGTAATAATTTTAAAGTTAATCCCTACTTTGGACAACAAAGAAAAATTATATTTTAGTTACTGTTTATTAAATAATTACAATTAATATAAATAAAGTAACATAACCAATGGGTTAAAACAGCCAAAACTATAACATAAAATCAGCTATTTTATGAAATCATATTTTACCACTTATTTCAAGTTAAATTGGACGAAATAACTATAATTCGTAGCCTACCTTGCTAGATTTAAAAAAAAAATTTTCTCCCATATAAAGCTCAAATTAATTAATTGATATATTTAATTATTGAATTAATATTTAAAAATAACTGTAACAACATCAAGTTTTAAAAACATGTATTTGAACTTTAATGAATAAAAAGAGAATCAATAAAAAATATTTTATTAACGATTGAAAATGTGTACTATATATATATATATATATATATATATATATATATATATATATATATATATATATATATAAGGCGGGTGTGAACTAATCGGTGGAATTGAATAAAACTTCTAAAGTTTTGCGCAATTGTATTTTATTTGTTAATTACTATTTTTCCATGTTCTTCAGTTTGTACAAAAAGTGGTATTTTTTCAGATTTACTTAAACGACAAAAATGAGGTAGTCTAAACACAATTGCAGTTCATGAAACAATCCAGTTTGCTTTACTATTCATTCCAAACCTATCCTACGTGCGTCGACAACTTCAGTCTAACCCACTGACAGTTAAAACGACTGACACTCAACACCGGGTTACAAGAGAATAAAAACAACCGCCCAAGAAGAGAGAGTTAAGTAAAAGTCAAACAAAGTGTTCTTAGCACAGTGTTGATGTATTTGCTTAAACATATATAAGGCGAACGCAAACAACCTCCCGTGACTTCAGCTTAGAGCTTTAATCTTTGTAATATTACACTCTCAAAGTCTTTACGCTTATAACCTTAACTTGGCTCTCGCCTTTGATTAGCTAATTAAAAATAAGGCCACATTATGTCAAGGTTGCTATTCATTTTACAGAGAACCTTTTATAAGGCCAGAGTAATTATTTTTGACTTGCAGGATTCTGGTAAATGCTAATTTCTAAATCGAATTTTGAACATATGAATGTCAATCCATATATATATATATATATATATATATATATATATATATATATATATATATATATATATATATATAATTTCCTAAGCCGAATTCCGTGAGAAACATTGTGGGAGCTTGGAAGATCGTACAGAGCTGGGAGAAGGCTTAGATAAATGTTATCGACACGAAGGAACGGGAAAATATAGGTTTAACCCATTTATACGGTTTTGAGGAACTTAAAGTTACCAAAAATCTCCTTAAGCAATACATTGCAATTAACGACAGCTGAGTATGATTTTCAAATGTTTCAGCTGCGAAACAGCTGTACACGTATTATACTAAAAACAGCTGAGTAGAAATGTATATAAACAGTAATAAAGGCTAATTAGACCCATGAACTTGGGATCAGGTTTAGTTATTGTTGTACGTCTCATCGTACTAGATACGTTTGACAAGTGTATTAAATTAGAAATAGTCACTGCTTCTGGAAAAGGAAACCTTATATTTTTACCAATAATTTTATTAATATCAACAGACCCTAACATTCCATTTCAAACGAAAAGGAACCAATTTCCTTAAAGACTTACATTTCTATAACTATAAGTAAGGCTCAGGGTCAAACATTCTTAAGATCAGGGCTTCAATTGACCAAACCTTTTTTACACTTGGTCAACGTTATGTTAGTGCAACATAAATCGAGTTGCTTAACAATCGAGTTGACATAGTCGAGTAAAATCTCAAAATAGATTAAAGATGCTTATTGATTATACGATTGGTCAAAAAATCAAATTGAAAAAGCATTCACAAAAAATATAGTTTATAAGGAAATTTTTATATGAAAAACTTGAATTATATTAAATTTAATTTGTAGTAAAAAATAAAATCACGATACAAAAGTTTTAAAATTTGTTTTAATATGAATAGGGGCATTTTCCCTACAAGTCGCTAGTTCATCTATAATTGTCGTAAGAAAGTTTGAGTATATTAATGACAATTCATCTTCAAATAGAATAAGAGAGTTTAAACACAATCACGGTAATTCATCTATAATCGACGTAAAGTTTTATCAGAATAATGGTTATTTATATATAATCGGCAACAAAATGTTTGAAGCGAATAACTAGTTGCATAATCATTGCCAGAAATATTTGCTTAGAGCCGTCACCTATGCCCTAAACAGGCTTCATATTGGCAGCATTTCTCGATCCTCATTTCTTTTACTGACAATTGTAAGGGAAAGCTCATAAACACTGATCCACCATTAAACGTCCGAAATAACGCATCGTCTGAGAATTAACTTTATCAGAGCCGAACGTTACCGATCAAAAACACTGTTGCCAAGTTGTGTCACTCTAGTATTAAACGTCGCTCATAACCTCGTAAAAGCCGACTTCATTCTCACCCTCCCAGCTCCCGCTCCACGCTCTGTCTGCCACCACCCCTTTTAATGTAGGCTGACGTTTTATAATATACTTCAGTCTCTTCCTTACAGTCGTATATCTCCCTCTTGTGTCTGTCTGTTGCTTAAACAATGTCTCCTTGAAGAACGAAATGTATTCCAATCTTCCCATCAGAAATGTAAATGTCTATATCTGTAAAATTGCGGATATGTCTACGTTTTTTCTGTCTAAGAACCGTCAATACAACTCGATAACTCGAGACAATAGTATAAGAAATATATTAAAAACTGTTCCAGATGTAACTGACCTGGTTATATTTATACGAAGCATTAACATAAAACATACCACATAACCTATAACATGAAATCAGCTGTTTTATGTTATCATATATTAAGCCAAATGGGACAAAATAATTTATTCGCATACCTTGCCCCTTTTATGAAAAGTTTTTCTCCAATATAAAACTGAAAGTAATTCATTAAATTTAATAAATGAGTTATTATTTGCACAAAAAACTATATTAACATCAAGTGTCATCCACTACAGGTTTAAAATACTATATTTGAATAAAAAGTATTTTACTAACGATTACAAATTTGAACTCTCTCTCTCTCTCTCTCTATATATATATATATATATATATATATATATATATATATATATATATATATATATATATATATATATATAGGTAGAAAACTACCATGCGGGATTATACTATTTGATTGAGTACGTTTTACGGGCTATACTGGACGTATTTCTCTTAATATTTGTATATTTTAGGTAAGAAACTCTGCCCATGTCAACTTGTCTCTCTAACTAGTATACGTCTCCCATGCTCTAATGAAAGGAAATAACGAGCAAGGGTCATAGCGATGTAACGTAGCATCGTGGTCATGTGGGCTTTGATTCTTCTTTCATTCTCCTTAGAATAAGGTTACTTAAAGGACACTTTGTAATCTTTCCTCTAATTCGTGTTCCTTTTTCTATGACCGGTTGGGGAGGGGGATATGTCGAACTGTAATGTAAGGTCCTCATTTTGTGACCTTGGATTAATATATCTTAGGGCTTAATATGCGAAATGTAATTCCCTTTTACCTTCCACACCTGACGGGACTAGATAGCGAGTAATTAGACTAACAATTTAAAACAATGAACATGTGAGAATTTATATTCCTTCCAGTAGCAGAAGATTATTCCCAATCCTATCCCTAATTCACTTCATTCCTTCGTGTCTTGATGAGAGGAGATAGCAAGTACACCGGTATAATATAAGACCCTCCTTCGTGTCTTGATGAGAGGAGATAGCAAGTACACCAGTGTAATATAAGACCCTCCTTCGTGTCTTGATGAGAGGAGATAGCAAGTACACCGGTGTAATGTAAGACCCTCCTTCGTGTCTTGATGAGAGGAGATAGCAAGTACACCGGTATAATATAATACCCTCCTTCGTGTCTTGATGAGAGGAGATAGCAAGTACACCAGTGTAATATAAGACCCTCCTTCGTGTCTTGATGAGAGGAGATAGCAAGTACACCGGTGTAATGTAAGACCCTCCTTCGTGTCTTGATGAGAGGAGATAGCAAGTACACCGGTATAATATAATACCCTCCTTCGTGTCTTGATGAGAGGAGATAGCAAGTACACCGGTATAACATAAGACCCTCCTTCGTGTCTTGATGAGAGGAGATAGCAAGTACACCAGTGTAATATAAGACCCTCCTTCGTGTCTTGATGAGAGGAGATAGCAAGTACACCGGTGTAATATAAGACCCTCCTTCGTGTCTTGATGAGAGGAGATAGCAAGTACACCAGTGTAATATAAGACCCTCCTTCGTGTCTTGATGAGAGGAGATAGCAAGTACACCGGTATAACATAAGACCCTCCTTCGTGTCTTGATGAGAGGAGATAGCAAGTACACCGGTATAATATAAGACCCTCCTTCGTGTCTTGATGAGAGGAGATAGCAAGTACACCAGTGTAATATAAGACCCTCCTTCGTGTCTTGATGAGAGGAGATAGCAAGTACACCGGTATAACATAAGACCCTCCTTCGTGTCTTGATGAGAGGAGATAGCAAGTACACCGGTATAATATAAGACCCTCCTTCGTGTCTTGATGAGAGGAGATAGCAAGTACACCGGTGTAACATAAGACCCTCCTTCGTGTCTTGATGAGAGGAGATAGCAAGTACACCAGTGTAATATAATACCCTCCTTCGTGTCTTGATGAGAGGAGATAGCAAGTACACCGGTGTAACATAAGACCCTCCTTCGTGTCTTGATGAGAGGAGATAGCAAGTACACCAGTGTAATATAAGACCCTCCTTCGTGTCTTGATGAGAGGAGATAGCAAGTACACCGGTGTAATATAAGACCATCCTTCGTGTCTTGATGAGAGGAGATAGCAAGTACACCGGTGTAATATAAGACCCTCCTTCGTGTCTTGATGAGAGGAGATAGCAAGTACACCGGTGTAATATAATAGCCTCCTTCGTGTCTTGATGAGAGGAGATAGCAAGTACACCGGTGTAATGTAAGACCCTCCTTCGTGTCTTGATGAGAGGAGATAGCAAGTACACCGGTGTAACATAAGACCCTCCTTCGTGTCTTGATGAGAGGAGATAGCAAGTACACCGGTGTAATATAAGACCCTCCTTCGTGTCTTGATGAGAGGAGATAGCAAGTACACCGGTGTAATGTAAGACCCTCCTTCGTGTCTTGATGAGAGGAGATAGCAAGTACACCGGTGTAACATAAGACCCTCCTTCGTGTCTTGATGAGAGGAGATAGCAAGTACACCGGTGTAATATAAGACCCTCCTTCGTGTCTTGATGAGAGGAGATAGCAAGTACACCGGTGTAATATAAGACCCTCCTTCGTGTCTTGATGAGAGGAGATAGCAAGTACACCGGTGTAATATAAGACCCTCCTTCGTGTCTTGATGAGAGGAGATAGCAAGTACACCGGTGTAATATAAGACCCTCCTTCGTGTCTTGATGAGAGGAGATAGCAAGTACACCGGTGTAATATAAGACCCTCCTTCGTGTCTTGATGAGAGGAGATAGCAAGTACACCGGTGTAATGTAAGACCCTCCTTCGTGTCTTGATGAGAGGAGATAGCAAGTACACCGGTGTAATATAAGACCCTCCTTCGTGTCTTGATGAGAGGAGATAGCAAGTACACCGGTGTAATGTAAGACCCTTCTTCGTGTCTTGATGAGAGGAGATAGCAAGTACACCGGTGTAATGTAAGACCCTCCTTCGTGTCTTGATGAGAGGAGATAGCAAGTACACCGGTGTAATATAAGACCCTCCTTCGTGTCTTGATGAGAGGAGATAGCAAGTACACCGGTGTAATATAAGACCCTCCTTCGTGTCTTGATGAGAGGAGATAGCAAGTACACCGGTGTAATGTAAGACCCTCCTTCGTGTCTTAATGAGAGGAGATAGCAAGTACACCGGTATAATATAAGACCCTCCTTCGTGTCTTGATGAGAGGAGATAGCAAGTACACCAGTGTAATATAAGACCCTCCTTCGTGTCTTGATGAGAGGAGATAGCAAGTACACCGGTGTAATATAAGACCCTCCTTCGTGTCTTGATGAGAGGAGATAGCAAGTACACCGGTATAATATAAGACCCTCCTTCGTGTCTTGATGACAGGAGATAGCAAGTACACCGGTGTAATATAAGACCCTCCTTCGTGTCTTGATGAGAGGAGATAGCAAGTACACCGGTGTAATATAAGACCCTCCTTCGTGTCTTGATGAGAGGAGATAGCAAGTACACCGGTGTAATATAAGACCCTCCTTCGTGTCTTGATGAGAGGAGATAGCAAGTACACCGGTGTAATGTAAGACCCTCCTTCGTGTCTTGATGAGAGGAGATAGCAAGTACACCGGTGTAATGTAAGACCCTCCTTCGTGTCTTGATGAGAGGAGATAGCAAGTACACCGGTGTCATGTAAGACCCTCCTTCGTGTCTTGATGAGAGGAGATAGCAAGTACACCGGTGTAATGTAAGACCCTCCTTCGTGTCTTGATGAGAGGAGATAGCAAGTACACCGGTGTAATATAAGACCCTCCTTCGTGTCTTGATGAGAGGAGATAGCAAGTAAACCGGTGTAATATAAGCCCCTCCTTCGTGTCTTGATGAGAGGAGATAGCAAGTACACCGGTGTAATATAAGACCCTCCTTCGTGTCTTGATGAGAGGAGATAGCAAGTACACCGGTATAATATAAGACCCTCCTTCGTGTCTTGATGAGAGGAGATAGCAAGTACACCAGTGTAATATAAGACCCTTCTTCGTGTCTTGATGAGAGGAGACAGCAAGTACACCGGTATAATATAATACCCTCCTTCGTGTCTTGATGAGAGGAGATAGCAAGTACACCAGTGTAATATAAGACCCTCCTTCGTGTCTTGATGAGAGGAGATAGCAAGTACACCGGTGTAATATAAGACCCTTCTTCGTGTCTTGATGAGAAGAGACAGCAAGTACATCGGTGTAATATAAGACCCTCCTTCGTGTCTTGATGAGAGGAGATAGCAAGTACACCGGTGTAATATAAGACCCTCCTTCGTGTCTTGATGAGAGGAGATAGCAAGTACACCGGTATAATATAAGACCCTCCTTCGTGTCTTGATGAGAGGAGATAGCAAGTACACCAGTGTAATATAAGACCCTTCTTCGTGTCTTGATGAGAGGAGACAGCAAGTACACCGGTATAATATAATACCCTCCTTCGTGTCTTGATGAGAGGAGATAGCAAGTACACCGGTATAACATAAGACCCTCCTTCGTGTCTTGATGAGAGGAGATAGCAAGTACACCAGTGTAATATAAGACCCTCCTTCGTGTCTTGATGAGAGGAGATAGCAAGTACACCGGTATAATATAAGACCCTCCTTCGTGTCTTGATGAGAGGAGATAGCAAGTACACCGGTGTAATATAAGACCCTCCTTCGTGTCTTGATGAGAGGAGATAGCAAGTACACCGGTGTAATATAAGACCCTCCTTCGTGTCTTGATGAGAGGAGATAGCAAGTACACCGGTGTAATATAAGACCCTCCTTCGTGTCTTGATGAGAGGAGATAGCAAGTACACCGGTGTAATGTAAGACCCTCCTTCGTGTCTTAATGAGAGGAGATATCAAGTACACCGGTGTAACATAAGACCCTCCTTCGTGTCTTGATGAGTGGAGATAGCAAGTACACCGGTGTAATATAAGACCCTCCTTCGTGTCTTGATGAGAGGAGATAGCTAGTACACCGGTATAATATAAGACCCTCCTTCGTGTCTTGATGAGAGGAGATAGCAAGTACACCGGTGTAATATAAGACCCTCCTTCTTGTCTTGATGAGAGGAGATAGCAAGTACACCGGTGTAATATAAGACCCTCCTTCGTGTCTTGATGAGAGGAGATAGCAAGTACACCGGTGTAATGTAAGACCCTCCTTCGTGTCTTGATGAGAGGAGATAGCAAGGACACCGGTGTAATATAAGACCCTCCTTCGTGTCTTGATGAGAGGAGATAGCAAGGACACCGGTGTAATATAAGACCCTCCTTCGTGTCTTGATGAGAGGAGACAGCAAGTACATCGGTGTAATATAAGACCCTCCTTCGTGTACTCCTCTTTAGCCTCCTAGTATCAGAGAGTGATAAATTTTGAAGGTTTAAATTTTGTAAGGTTTCATAAAATTCACCGTACTTCTACCAAATTTTGCTTGAGAAATATATCCGTTAAGTATTCCGAAATAATGTCAGGATCCTACCAATTGAGTATTTTTGAGTACGATATAGTTTGATTAAAACTTCTCCTATCCTCCTAGTATCATAAGGCTGAATGTAAAGTTTGTACTTTTATCTGTAATCCACTCTAATCCTTTCTCCCCTTGAAGTGGCGGGGGAAGATATAGCAAGTTTCCCCAGGCCCTAACCCATACGTGCCTCAACTCCTTCCTCATCCTCCAATTACACAGGGGGTTAATTAAAATTTGATACTATTACCTGTAATCCACTCCAATCCTTCCTCCTTCTGAAGTGGTGAGGGAATATATAGCAAGTACTCCAGGCACTAACCCATACGTGCCTCAACTTCTTCCTCATCCTCCAATTACACAGGGGGTTAATTAAATTTGATACTATTACCTGTAATCCACTCCAATCCTTCCTCCTCCTGAAGTGGTGAGGGAATATATAGCAAGTACTCCAGGCACTAACCCATACGTGCCTCAACTCCTTCCTCATCCTCCAATTACACAGGGGGTTAATTAAATTTGATACTATTACCTGTAATCCACTCCAATCCTTCCTCCTCCTGAAGTGGTGAGGGAATATATAGCAAGTACTCCAGGCCCTAACCCATACGTGTCTCAACTCCTTCCTCATCCTCCAATTACACAGGGGGTTAATTAAATTTGATACTATTACCTGTAATCCACTCCAATCCTTCCTCCTCCTGAAGTGGTGAGGGAATATATAGCAAGTACTCCAGGCCCTAACCCATACGTGCCTCAACTCCTTCCTCATCCTCCAATTACACAGGGGGTTAATTAAATTTGATACTATTACCTGTAATCCACTCCAATCCTTCCTCCTCCTGAAGTGGTGAGGGAATATATAGCAAGTACTCCAGGCACTAACCCATACGTGCCTCCACTCCTTCCTCATCCTCCAATTACACAGGGGGTTAATTAAATTTGATACTATTACCTGTAATCCACTCCAATCCTTCCTCCTCCTGAAGTGGTGAGGGAATATATAGCAAGTACTCCAGGCCCTAACCCATACGTGCCTCAACTCCTTCCTCATCCTCCAATTACACAGGGGGTTAATTAAATTTGATACTATTACCTGTAATCCACTCCAATCCTTCCTCCTCCTGAAGTGGTGAGGGAATATATAGCAAGTACTCCAGGCCCTAACCCATACGTGCCTCAACTCCTTCCTCATCCTCCAATTACACAGGGGGTTAATTAAATTTGATACTATTACCTGTAATCCACTCCAATCCTTCCTCCTCCTGAAGTGGTGAGGGAATATATAGCAAGTACTCCAGGCCCTAACCCGTACGTGCCTCAACTCCTTCCTCATCCTCCAATTACACAGGGGGTTAATTAAATTTGATACTATTACCTGTAATCCACTCCAATCCTTCCTCCTCCTGAAGTGGTGAGGGAATATATAGCAAGTACTCCAGGCCCTAACCCATACGTGCCTCAACTCCTTCCTCATCCTCCAATTACACAGGGGGTTAATTAAATTTGATACTATTACCTGTAATCCACTCCAATCCTTCCTCCTCCTGAAGTGTTGAGGGAATATATAGCAAGTACTCCAGGCCCTAACCCATACGTGCCTCAACTCCTTCCTCATCCTCCAATTACACAGGGGGTTAATTAAATTTGATACTATTACCTGTAATCCACTCCAATCCTTCCTCCTCCTGAAGTGGTGAGGGAATATATAGCAAGTACTCCAGGCACTAACCCATACGTGCCTCAACTCCTTCCTCATCCTCCAATTACACAGGGGGTTAATTAAATTTGATACTATTACCTGTAATCCACTCCAATCCTTCCTCCTCCTGAAGTGGTGAGGGAATATATAGCAAGTACTCCAGGCCCTATCCCATACGTGCCTCAACTCCTTCCTCATCCTCCAATTACACAGGGGGTTAATTAAATTTGATACTATTACCTGTAATCCACTCCAATCCTTCCTCCTCCTGAAGTGGTGAGGGAATATATAGCAAGTACTCCAGGCCCTAACCCATACGTGCCTCAACTCCTTCCTCATCCTCCAATTACACAGGGGGTTAATTAAATTTGATACTATTACCTGTAATTCACTCTAATCCTTTCTCCCCTTGAAGTGGCGGGGGAAGATATAGCAAGTACTCCAGGCCCTAACCCATACGTGCTCTAACTCCCTCTTCATTCTCCCATTATACAATGAATACCATGAATTATTTCCTACCGTGCTTCATCTACCAAAGATCGTTGTCCTTATTATTAGTAGTATTTTCATTTTAACATAACACAATCAGGGTTACACAGCCTTATGCGTGCGTGTATGAGAACACTACCGATTTAGGGATTTAGAAGATTAAAAAAAAACACTTTATTGTTTCAATTTTTCCGATCTGTTTAAATTTTTAAATTCTTACGAAAAAAAAATAACACTATTGAATTTATTACGTATATTATTATGTAATTATTATGTTTATTACTATTCATATTATTATGAATACGTAGCCCATTACGTTCGATAATTTAATATTAGTTTATGACCATCCGAACTTTAAATTTTGTAAAACCTTACTGAGACGGAACGTTTTCGACCATTTCGTACCGATCTTCGTAGTGGCTTCGTTTTGGAGTTGTTAGGTTAAGCGGTGACGGTTTTAAAGGCATGTTTTCGATAGTATCAAAGAGTATGTTTGGTTTGTATTGGATTTGTTCGTTTAATATGTTTGTACTTTGTGTGTTTGTACATCTGTTATTGTAAAAAAGGACCACATCTCAACACACTAGAACAATATGAAATTTACAAACATACGAAAACACAAAGTACAAACATATTAAACGAACAAATCCAATACAAATCACACATATTCTTTGTTACTATCGAAGACCTGCCTTTAAAACCGTCACTTAACCCAACAACTCCAAGCAGAAGCCACCACGGAAGATGAGCACGGATTGATTAAACGTTCCGTCTAAGTAAAGTTTTACAAAATGTATAGTTCGCTTGGTCATAAAATAATGTTAAATTGATTAACAAAAGTAATATTTTCAGTAGTTATTATTATTATTATTAATGTTATTTGTGTTATAATGGTGAAATATATTTTTACATTTAAACAAATATTTATTAATGTCTCAAGATATTTCACATCGAATAAAACACTCTAACCTGTTCATTCGTTATTGGCGACACTTGAAAACGTTTAGCACCAATGCATTTAAACCTTAAGTAAAAGGTTGTTTAACAATTGTTTTCAAAGTTTAAATGAATGAATAATCTATTTCTTCTCAAGTTATTCGTTTGTTCTTAATCTATTCATTGTGTGTGGATTAAAGATGTTCTCCTCTCGATATCAAGCAACTAAGTAGGCTATACACGCCTACAGTATTGCCTTAAGAATGACAATTCACGTGTAATATACGATTCCTTGTTTGCCCAGAGACTTGATTATGACGAATCACACCATATGACTGTCTCATCAACAGTTAAGTGTATTTACTCTCGCTTGGTCCTGTTTGTTTAGGCTCTCCTAGGACGAAATTATCTCTGCGGCGCCTTCAATAAAACTAATAGGAACACGTAATTACGCCTGCGCATATAAATGTGCTCAGAGTATCAGCTGATGTTATGTTAGAGACGCTATTGTTTGAAGCAACTAAAGGTTTTGCAGAACGTTGGCGGAAACCTAGGGTATATGTTGGTAAACTTTCCATTATAGCTAGTTTTACGCAGCTACCAAACACACAAACGGTGGTAGAGTACAACTAACGACGGTATATGCACTAGCCAGATAATGTAGCTATTTCAAGGATTTATATGTGCTCTAAGCGGAAAAAATATAATATACAGTTGTTTGAGTATTATGTTTAATTATTTATAAGCAGAGATTGGACCCAGGATCTCTTCTGGAGAAGCGATGATTTTGTATTATAAATACATAAACCGGCTGGCTAATTTTCCCATCACTCTCCTTCTCTCCGTTTATCCATGAGTTATACATATATCTAGTTTCTAGTGTGTGTGTGTGTGTGTGTGTGTGTGTGTGTGTGTGTGTGTGTAGGTGTGTTTGTCGTGTGGGCGCGTGCGTTGTGTGTGTGCGCGCGCGCGCGCGTG
>JBAIZL010000235.1:0-27500 GCA_036971475.1 Prosapia bicincta | reverse complement strand
AACTTTTATTGAAATATTATACAGTAGTTTACATCTCACTTATTTTAAATGAGTCCATTTTGTTGTTCATTTTCATCAGGGCGCAGTTAAATAAAAAAAACATGGGGTTTTCCACAATTAATGCATTAATTTAATTGCCCGTTAAATATCCGCACGATACAGCCCGTATTTAACTGCCGGTTAAGCACAATTAAATCACCAACCCAGGTGGAAATGACATTAAATGAATTAATTTTTTCCCCAACCCGGAAGGGTTGACGTATAATTGGGAGATGCGTTATCGGCCAATTGTCATGTCGTCTGTTCGTAATTAACATGTACAACCACTCCCGCCAATCCAGGCATGTCGAAACAGCGGGCTGTTTTCACAAAAACACGCTTTGCTTTGCGTTTATGCAAATTTTTATAGCTTTCCCTAGTTCTGGGTTTTTGTGTTAATCTCTAGCGCGATGTTTCATTTTAGCTCTTCGTATTCATTTCAACTTAGTTTAATTAAAAACTAAGTTATGGTAATTGAAAACAAAAAACTGTGATTTGTTAGGTTTTTAATTTTGTTATTACTGAATATAAACATACATCCAAATATGACCGAACACACACACACACACACACACACACACACACACACACACACACACACACACATATATATATATGTATATATATATATATATATATATATATATACACAGTGCAGACTCAGACAAAACACGACGCTTTAGGCAATTTCAGTTAATCAATTTTCGTGAACTGGTAACGAAAGTTTGTTAATGAATGGAATGTAATAAAAAATCTATATTTTGAGCATGTTTTTAAAACGTTATTTTGCCACAGCATGTAAAAAGGAATGTTAATAAAGCAATGAAATTCCAATGGTTCAAGAAATGAGAGAATATTGGTCAAGTTGCGAACTACTTCCGGTGTCTCATTGTAGTCATAAAGTAACTCCGACATGTGGGAAATTAACATTTTCTTACTCCGTTCCACATTCACATTTCAGTATTAATAAAAGCTTTTTAATTAGTATCCTAACAAGAATTAGATTCGTATTTAATAGGTATACAAATGAGGTATGTTTAACATCCTAGAATAAAGTGACGAGATAAAACAAATACCAGTGTATTAAACAGTCCAGTTTTAATCTGCACTAGCGCTCGCGGCGACCTGATTCAGAACAAAACAGTATTTTAATGAAACTCCTCTGGCGCGCTTAGTTGATTAATGATTGTGCAAACATGATGTTTTGCTGAATATTCGAAACTCAAGAAAGGAGGACGGTGGATTAATCACACGCCGCTTTTGTCAATTGATTTATCTAACGCTTTTTTGCGTCCTCTTTTTCCCGAACGCGAGCAATGATAAATGTGCCCGATTCGCAAAGTGTGACAACGCGTTTATTCTCCAGTGCTGCCGCTGGTGTCTGATCGCGTGATTTCCAAATTTGCTAAAACTCATGGTGCTACGTCCGTCTTAGCTGGTGGATAAATTTATGCCATTTCGACGAATGATCTAGAAAAATATAATTTTCGTTTAAAGAAATGACAATTTTAAAACAATTGTCCTGGCCGTCGCAGGTGGGCCGACAAAATTGAAAACTTTGATAATCAGATCTACAGAAATTTTCAATTAAGAAAAATCTTTAAGTTCGTATTGAGGAATCACGTAAACATTTGTTATTAATAAGAAACCATACAGAATTTGTACATCCAACAATAAAATGTGAGCTACAAATAACACTTAACAGGTAATAGTTTTGCAATATTTTCAACAGATGAAATGAAAATATAAGGTTATAAATATTTATATTATTATAAACAATATTACACATTTTCTTCATTGAATATCAAAATATGAACTACAAATACAAATTAGAGGTAATAGTTTGACAAAATTGTCAATGGAAATCGCTAAAAATATAAGTGTATACATTTTTTCATTCAAAATTTACATTTTTATTTGAGGAATGTGTTAAGTAAAGACTAATATTTACTATAGAAAACATTAAATGAATGCAAACAAATTATTACGTGTTTACTGGATACAATTTTAACAAATTAGTTTGAAATCAGTTCTTGAAAAGTATCAGACTCGCCTAAAAATGTCATTACAAAAATTGGATTTAATATACATAACCTATTGTTATAGTTATATTCAATTATTTGTACTTAGGTTTATCAAAATTTAAATAAATAAATATATTTATTAACTGATCGAAACTATTTAATAACAACCTCTTTTTCTTAACAATGTTCAATATATAATGTAACATAACCTACGTGTAAAATAGCTGTCTTACAGCATAAAGTCTAGTATTAAAACAGCTGTTGCATGCTTTATATGTTATCATTTAATTCCCTTTAAGATGACTCTTAGCGTAACCTGACGAAAATTATACCGTCGCGAAATTGTCTGTTTATGTTCATCCATTAGGGTTTTAAGCCTCGCTGTAGACGTTTTCACTACAAAAACAAGATCTTGTGTTTATTGGATGCAAACACGAATTCATCTACTGTCACCGGCGCACGAAAAAGCTCTAGCTCAAGGCAGGTCAAACGATAAGGTCATTCCCAAAAACATTTCTAACATGAAACGTCAGATTTACGGAAAATTACAAAGCAAAAACGGGATCAGATATAATTTATTTTGTGCACCTTTTCTTATTAGAATTAGTACTTTAACCTATCTATAAATACTTATGTTACTTACTAAAATATAACCACTTCAAAACTACCGTACGGTTAGGTTATGTTTGTAGGTTAGGAATACATGCGCAGAACTGAAAACCGAGCGTAACTCATTTCTACACCAGGAGTCTTCTCGTGCGACGGTGACAGTATTTTGTTGTCCATAAAATATAACCTATCAACACGTCCGTTTTTATATCAATACCCGCAAGGGAGGAGAAAAGTATGAAATGGGGGGGGGATTAGAGTGGAAAAATATTAAATTCCCATGGAGTGGGAGATAAGGGATAGTCGAGAATCTACTTGTGCAGGCATTAGTAGAATTAGTTATATGGCGACCACACCAAGTTTAGAAAAGGAGAAAAATATAAATGTATAGTGTGAGATAAGCCGTTGCAAGGTGTATTCAAGGTAGGTGAGGCACATGACGAAAACAAAAGATGTTAGCTATGCACAATAGTGAGGACAAACGTGTGGTTTTTCTAAATAAATATTTCCTCACCAAGGGACTGTTGGCGTAGTGTGTGTGTGTTTGTGTGTGTGTGTGTGTGTGCGTGCGTGCGTGCGTGTGTGTGTGTGTGTGTGTGTGTGTGTGTGTGTGTGTGAGTGTGTGTGTGAGTGTGTCTGAGTGTGTGGGTGTGTTTGTGTGTATGTGTGTGTGTGTGTGTGTGTGTTTATGTGTGTGTGTGTGTACGGTTGTGTGTGCGTGCGTGCGTGCGCGCGCGCGCGTGTGTGTGTGTGTGTGTGTGTGTGTGCATGTGCGGGTGTGTGTGCGTGTGCGGTGTTTGTGTGTGCGTGTGCGGTGTTTGTGTGTGTGTGCGTGCGTGCGAGAGAGAGAGAGAGAGTGTGTGTGTGCGCGCGTTTGTGGTGTGTGTGTGTGTGTGACTGAATGTGTTTGAGTCTGTGTGTGTGTGTGTGTGTGTGTGTGTGTGTGTGCGTGTGCGGTGTGTGTGTGTGTGTGTGTGTGTGTGTGTGTGTGTGTGTGTGTGTGTGTGCGGTGTGCGGTGTGTGTGTGCGGTGTGTGTGTGTGTGTGTGTGTGTGTGTGTGTGCGCGGTGTGTGTGTGTGTGTGTGTGTGTGTGTGTGTGTGTGTGTGTGAGTGTGTGCGCGCGCGCGCGCGCGCGGTGTGTGTTTACTACTAAATTGATGTTTAAAGTGTTCGTGCCAAACCTGACTATTCTAAATGCAAGTGTACAGATAAAGTTAATTCTCTAGTGACCGAATGTGTATCTGATCTTAAGGAACTACCTGGTCCCCATAGATCTAACATCACCGATGTTGGATTAACATCACGGATCTAACATCACGTTGGCATTAACGTTTCTAGATATAAATTGATGTTTAAAGTGTTCGTGCCAAACCTGACTATTCTAAATGCAAGTGTACAGATAAAGTTAATTCTCTAGTGACCGAATGTGTATCTGATCTTAAGGAACTACCTGGTCCCCATAGATCTAACATCACCGATGTTGGATTAACATCATGGATCTAACATCACGTTGGCATTAACGTTTCTAGATATAAATTGATGTTTAAAGTGTTCGTGCCAAACCTGACTATTTTAAATGCAAGTGTACAGATAAAGTTAATTCTCTAGTGACCGAATGTGTATCTGATCTTAAGGAACTACCTGGTCCCCATAGATCTAACATCACCGATGTTGGATTAACATCACGGATCTAACATCACGTTGGCATTAACGTTTCTAGATATAAATTGATGTTTAAAGTGTTCGTGCCAAACCTGACTATTCTAAATGCAAGTGTACAGATAAAGTTAATTCTCTAGTGACCGAATGTGTATCTGATCTTAAGGAACTACCTGGTCTCCATAGATCTAACATCACCGATGTTGGATTAACATCACGGATCTAACATCACGTTGGCATTAACGTTTCTAGATATAAATTGATGTTTAAAGTGTTCGTGCCAAACCTGACTATTCTAAATGCAAGTGTACAGATAAATTTAATTCTCTAGTGACCGAATGTGTATCTGATCTTAAGGAACTACCTGGTCTCCATAGATCTAACATCACCGATGTTGGATTAACATCACGGATCTAACATCACGTTGGCATTAACGTTTCTAGATATAAATTGATGTTTAAAGTGTTCGTGCCAAACCTGACTATTCTAAATGCAAGTGTACAGATAAATTTAATTCTCTAGTGACCGAATGTGTATCTGATCTTAAGGAACTACCTGGTCTCCATAGATCTAACATCACCGATGTTGAATTAACATCACGGATCTAACATCACGTTGGCATTAACGTTTCTAGATATAAATTGATGTTTAAAGTGTTCGTGCCAAACCTGACTATTCTAAATGCAAGTGTACAGATAAAGTTAATTCTCTAGTGACCGAATGTGTATCTGATCTTAAGGAACTACCTGGTCCCCATAGATATAACATCACCGATGTTGGATTAACATCACGGATCTAACATCACGTTGGCATTAACGTTTCTAGATATAAATTGATGTTTAAAGTGTTCGTGCCAAACCTGACTATTCTAAATGCAAGTGTACAGATAAAGTTAATTCTCTAGTGACCGAATGTGTATCTGATCTTAAGGAACTACCTGGTCCCCATAGATCTAACATCACCGATGTTGGATTAACATCACGGATCTAACATCACGTTGGCATTAACGTTTCTAGATATAAATTGATGATGTTTAAAGTGTTCGTGCCAAACCTGACTATTCTAAATGCAAGTGTACAGATAAAGTTAATTCTCTAGTGACCGAATGTGTATCTGATCTTAAGGAACTACCTGGTCCCCATAGATCTAACATCACCGATGTTGGATTAACATCACGGATCTAACATCACGTTGGCATTAACGTTTCTAGATATAAATTGATGTTTAAAGTGTTCGTGCCAAACCTGACTATTCTAAATGCAAGTGTACAGATAAAGTTAATTCTCTAGTGACCGAATGTGTATCTGATCTTAAGGAACTACCTGGTCCCCATAGATCTAACATCACCGATGTTGGATTAACATCACGGATCTAACATCACGTTGGCATTAACGTTTCTAGATATAAATTGATGTTTAAAGTGTTCGTGCCAAACCTGACTATTTTAAATGCAAGTGTACAGATAAAGTTAATTCTCTAGTGACCGAATGTGTATCTGATCTTAAGGAACTACCTGGTCCCCATAGATATAACATCACCGATGTTGGATTAACATCACGGATCTAACATCACGTTGGCATTAACGTTTCTAGATATAAATTGATGTTTAAAGTGTTCGTGCCAAACCTGACTATTCTAAATGCAAGTGTACAGATAAAGTTAATTCTCTAGTGACCGAATGTGTATCTGATCTTAAGGAACTACCTGGTCCCCATAGATCTAACATCACCGATGTTGGATTAACATCACGGATCTAACATCACGTTGGCATTAACGTTTCTAGATGTAAATTGATGTTTAAAGTGTTCGTGCCAAACCTGACTATTCTAAATGCAAGTGTACAGATAAAGTTAATTCTCTAGTGACCGAATGTGTATCTGATCTTAAGGAACTACCTGGTCCCCATAGATCTAACATCACCGATGTTGGATTAACATCACGGATCTAACATCACGTTGGCATTAACGTTTCTAGATATAAATTGATGTTTAAAGTGTTCGTGCCAAACCTGACTATTCTAAATGCAAGTGTACAGATAAAGTTAATTCTCTAGTGACCGAATGTGTATCTGATCTTAAGGAACTACCTGGTCCCCATAGATCTAACATCACCGATGTTGGATTAACATCACGGATCTAACATCACGTTGGCATTAACGTTTCTAGATATAAATTGATGTTTAAAGTGTTCGTGCCAAACCTGACTATTCTAAATGCAAGTGTACAGATAAAGTTAATTCTCTAGTGACCGAATGTGTATCTGATCTTAAGGAACTACCTGGTCCCCATAGATCTAACATCACCGATGTTGGATTAACATCACGGATCTAACATCACGTTGGCATTAACGTTTCTAGATATAAATTGATGTTTAAAGTGTTCGTGCCAAACCTGACTATTCTAAATGCAAGTGTACAGATAAAGTTAATTCTCTAGTGACCGAATGTGTATCTGATCTTAAGGAACTACCTGGTCCCCATAGATCTAACATCACCGATGTTGGATTAACATCACGGATCTAACATCACGTTGCCATTAACGTTTCTAGATATAAATTGATGTTTAAAGTGTTCGTGCCAAACCTGACTATTCTAAATGCAAGTGTACAGATAAAGTTAATTCTCTAGTGACCGAATGTGTATCTGATCTTAAGGAACTACCTGGTCCCCATAGATCTAACATCACCGATGTTGGATTAACATCACGGATCTAACATCACGTTGGCGCAAACGTTTCTAGATGTAAATTGATGTTTAAAGAGTTCGTGCCAAACCTGACTATTCTAAATGCAAGTGTACAGATAAAGTTAATTCTCTAGTGACCGAATGTGTATCTGATCTTAAGGAACTACCTGGTCCCCATAGATCTAACATCACCGATGTTGGATTAACATCACGGATCTAACATCACGTTGGCGCAAACGTTTCTAGATGTAAATTGATGTTTAAAGAGTTCGTGCCAAACCTGACTATTCTAAATGCAAGTGTACAGATAAAGTTAATTCTCTAGTGACCGAATGTGTATCTGATCTTAAGGAACTACCTGGTCCCCATAGATATAACATCACCGATGTTGGATTAACATCACGGATCTAACATCACGTTGGCATTAACGTTTCTAGATATAAATTGATGTTTAAAGTGTTCGTGCCAAACCTGACTATTCTAAATGCAAGTGTACAGATAAAGTTAATTCTCTAGTGACCGAATGTGTATCTGATCTTAAGGAACTACCTGGTCCCCATAGATATAACATCACCGATGTTGGATTAACATCACGGATCTAACATCACGTTGGCATTAACGTTTCTAGATATAAATTGATGTTTAAAGTGTTCGTGCCAAACCTGACTATTCTAAATGCAAGTGTACAGATAAAGTTAATTCTCTAGTGACCGAATGTGTATCTGATCTTAAGGAACTACCTGGTCCCCATAGATCTAACATCACCGATGTTGGATTAACATCACGGATCTAACATCACGTTGGCATTAACGTTTCTAGATATAAATTGATGATGTTTAAAGTGTTCGTGCCAAACCTGACTATTCTAAATGCAAGTGTACAGATAAAGTTAATTCTCTAGTGACCGAATGTGTATCTGATCTTAAGGAACTACCTGGTCCCCATAGATCTAACATCACCGATGTTGGATTAACATCACGGATCTAACATCACGTTGGCATTAACGTTTCTAGATGTAAATTGATGTTTAAAGTGTTCGTGCCAAACCTGACTATTCTAAATGCAAGTGTACAGATAAAGTTAATTCTCTAGTGACCGAATGTGTATCTGATCTTAAGGAACTACCTGGTCCCCATAGATCTAACATCACCGATGTTGGATTAACATCACGGATCTAACATCACGTTGGCATTAACGTTTCTAGATATAAATTGATGTTTAAAGTGTTCGTGCCAAACCTGACTATTCTAAATGCAAGTGTACAGATAAAGTTAATTCTCTAGTGACCGAATGTGTATCTGATCTTAAGGAACTACCTGGTCCCCATAGATCTAACATCACCGATGTTGGATTAACATCACGGATCTAACATCACGTTGGCATTAACGTTTCTAGATATAAATTGATGTTTAAAGTGTTCGTGCCAAACCTGACTATTCTAAATGCAAGTGTACAGATAAAGTTAATTCTCTAGTGACCGAATGTGTATCTGATCTTAAGGAACTACCTGGTCCCCATAGATCTAACATCACCGATGTTGGATTAACATCACGGATCTAACATCACGTTGGCATTAACGTTTCTAGATATAAATTGATGATGTTTAAAGTGTTCGTGCCAAACCTGACTATTCTAAATGCAAGTGTACAGATAAAGTTAATTCTCTAGTGACCGAATGTGTATCTGATCTTAAGGAACTACCTGGTCCCCATAGATCTAACATCACCGATGTTGGATTAACATCACGGATCTAACATCACGTTGGCATTAACGTTTCTAGATGTAAATTGATGTTTAAAGTGTTCGTGCCAAACCTGACTATTCTAAATGCAAGTGTACAGATAAAGTTAATTCTCTAGTGACCGAATGTGTATCTGATCTTAAGGAACTACCTGGTCCCCATAGATCTAACATCACCGATGTTGGATTAACATCACGGATCTAACATCACGTTGGCATTAACGTTTCTAGATATAAATTGATGTTTAAAGTGTTCGTGCCAAACCTGACTATTCTAAATGCAAGTGTACAGATAAAGTTAATTCTCTAGTGACCGAATGTGTATCTGATCTTAAGGAACTACCTGGTCCCCATAGATCTAACATCACCGATGTTGGATTAACATCACGGATCTAACATCACGTTGGCATTAACGTTTCTAGATATAAATTGATGTTTAAAGTGTTCGTGCCAAACCTGACTATTCTAAATGCAAGTGTACAGATAAAGTTAATTCTCTAGTGACCGAATGTGTATCTGATCTTAAGGAACTACCTGGTCCCCATATATCTAACATCACCGATGTTGGATTAACATCACGGATCTAACATCACGTTGGCATTAACGTTTCTAGATATAAATTGATGATGTTTAAAGTGTTCGTGCCAAACCTGACTATTCTAAATGCAAGTGTACAGATAAAGTTAATTCTCTAGTGACCGAATGTGTATCTGATCTTAAGGAACTACCTGGTCCCCATAGATCTAACATCACCGATGTTGGATTAACATCACGGATCTAACATCACGTTGGCATTAACGTTTCTAGATGTAAATTGATGTTTAAAGTGTTCGTGCCAAACCTGACTATTCTAAATGCAAGTGTACAGATAAAGTTAATTCTCTAGTGACCGAATGTGTATCTGATCTTAAGGAACTACCTGGTCCCCATAGATCTAACATCACCGATGTTGGATTAACATCACGGATCTAACATCACGTTGGCATTAACGTTTCTAGATGTAAATTGATGTTTAAAGTGTTCGTGCCAAACCTGACTATTCTAAATGCAAGTGTACAGATAAAGTTAATTCTCTAGTGACCGAATGTGTATCTGATCTTAAGGAACTACCTGGTCCCCATAGATCTAACATCACCGATGTTGGATTAACATCACGGATCTAACATCACGTTGGCATTAACGTTTCTAGATATAAATTGATGTTTAAAGTGTTCGTGCCAAACCTGACTATTCTAAATGCAAGTGTACAGATAAAGTTAATTCTCTAGTGACCGAATGTGTATCTGATCTTAAGGAACTACCTGGTCCCCATAGATCTAACATCACCGATGTTGGATTAACATCACGGATCTAACATCACGTTGGCATTAACGTTTCTAGATATAAATTGATGTTTAAAGTGTTCGTGCCAAACCTGACTATTCTAAATGCAAGTGTACAGATAAAGTTAATTCTCTAGTGACCGAATGTGTATCTGATCTTAAGGAACTACCTGGTCCCCATATATCTAACATCACCGATGTTGGATTAACATCACGGATCTAACATCACGTTGGCATTAACGTTTCTAGATATAAATTGATGATGTTTAAAGTGTTCGTGCCAAACCTGACTATTCTAAATGCAAGTGTACAGATAAAGTTAATTCTCTAGTGACCGAATGTGTATCTGATCTTAAGGAACTACCTGGTCCCCATAGATCTAACATCACCGATGTTGGATTAACATCACGGATCTAACATCACGTTGGCATTAACGTTTCTAGATGTAAATTGATGTTTAAAGTGTTCGTGCCAAACCTGACTATTCTAAATGCAAGTGTACAGATAAAGTTAATTCTCTAGTGACCGAATGTGTATCTGATCTTAAGGAACTACCTGGTCCCCATAGATCTAACATCACCGATGTTGGATTAACATCACGGATCTAACATCACGTTGGCATTAACGTTTCTAGATGTAAATTGATGTTTAAAGTGTTCGTGCCAAACCTGACTATTCTAAATGCAAGTGTACAGATAAAGTTAATTCTCTAGTGACCGAATGTGTATCTGATCTTAAGGAACTACCTGGTCCCCATAGATCTAACATCACCGATGTTGGATTAACATCACGGATCTAACATCACGTTGGCATTAACGTTTCTAGATATAAATTGATGTTTAAAGTGTTCGTGCCAAACCTGACTATTCTAAATGCAAGTGTACAGATAAAGTTAATTCTCTAGTGACCGAATGTGTATCTGATCTTAAGGAACTACCTGGTCCCCATAGATCTAACATCACCGATGTTGGATTAACATCACGGATCTAACATCACGTTGGCATTAACGTTTCTAGATATAAATTGATGTTTAAAGTGTTCGTGCCAAACCTGACTATTCTAAATGCAAGTGTACAGATAAAGTTAATTCTCTAGTGACCGAATGTGTATCTGATCTTAAGGAACTACCTGGTCCCCATAGATCTAACATCACCGATGTTGGATTAACATCACGGATCTAACATCACGTTGGCATTAACGTTTCTAGATGTAAATTGATGTTTAAAGTGTTCGTGCCAAACCTGACTATTCTAAATGCAAGTGTACAGATAAAGTTAATTCTCTAGTGACCGAATGTGTATCTGATCTTAAGGAACTACCTGGTCCCCATAGATCTAACATCACCGATGTTGGATTAACATCACGGATCTAACATCACGTTGGCATTAACGTTTCTAGATATAAATTGATGTTTAAAGTGTTCGTGCCAAACCTGACTATTCTAAATGCAAGTGTACAGATAAAGTTAATTCTCTAGTGACCGAATGTGTATCTGATCTTAAGGAACTACCTGGTCCCCATAGATCTAACATCACCGATGTTGGATTAACATCACGGATCTAACATCACGTTGGCATTAACGTTTCTAGATATAAATTGATGTTTAAAGTGTTCGTGCCAAACCTGACTATTCTAAATGCAAGTGTACAGATAAAGTTAATTCTCTAGTGACCGAATGTGTATCTGATCTTAAGGAACTACCTGGTCCCCATATATCTAACATCACCGATGTTGGATTAACATCACGGATCTAACATCACGTTGGCATTAACGTTTCTAGATATAAATTGATGATGTTTAAAGTGTTCGTGCCAAACCTGACTATTCTAAATGCAAGTGTACAGATAAAGTTAATTCTCTAGTGACCGAATGTGTATCTGATCTTAAGGAACTACCTGGTCCCCATAGATCTAACATCACCGATGTTGGATTAACATCACGGATCTAACATCACGTTGGCATTAACGTTTCTAGATGTAAATTGATGTTTAAAGTGTTCGTGCCAAACCTGACTATTCTAAATGCAAGTGTACAGATAAAGTTAATTCTCTAGTGACCGAATGTGTATCTGATCTTAAGGAACTACCTGGTCCCCATAGATCTAACATCACCGATGTTGGATTAACATCACGGATCTAACATCACGTTGGCATTAACGTTTCTAGATGTAAATTGATGTTTAAAGTGTTCGTGCCAAACCTGACTATTCTAAATGCAAGTGTACAGATAAAGTTAATTCTCTAGTGACCGAATGTGTATCTGATCTTAAGGAACTACCTGGTCCCCATAGATCTAACATCACCGATGTTGGATTAACATCACGGATCTAACATCACGTTGGCATTAACGTTTCTAGATATAAATTGATGTTTAAAGTGTTCGTGCCAAACCTGACTATTCTAAATGCAAGTGTACAGATAAAGTTAATTCTCTAGTGACCGAATGTGTATCTGATCTTAAGGAACTACCTGGTCCCCATAGATCTAACATCACCGATGTTGGATTAACATCACGGATCTAACATCACGTTGGCATTAACGTTTCTAGATATAAATTGATGTTTAAAGTGTTCGTGCCAAACCTGACTATTCTAAATGCAAGTGTACAGATAAAGTTAATTCTCTAGTGACCGAATGTGTATCTGATCTTAAGGAACTACCTGGTCCCCATATATCTAACATCACCGATGTTGGATTAACATCACGGATCTAACATCACGTTGGCATTAACGTTTCTAGATATAAATTGATGATGTTTAAAGTGTTCGTGCCAAACCTGACTATTCTAAATGCAAGTGTACAGATAAAGTTAATTCTCTAGTGACCGAATGTGTATCTGATCTTAAGGAACTACCTGGTCCCCATAGATCTAACATCACCGATGTTGGATTAACATCACGGATCTAACATCACGTTGGCATTAACGTTTCTAGATGTAAATTGATGTTTAAAGTGTTCGTGCCAAACCTGACTATTCTAAATGCAAGTGTACAGATAAAGTTAATTCTCTAGTGACCGAATGTGTATCTGATCTTAAGGAACTACCTGGTCCCCATAGATCTAACATCACCGATGTTGGATTAACATCACGGATCTAACATCACGTTGGCATTAACGTTTCTAGATGTAAATTGATGTTTAAAGTGTTCGTGCCAAACCTGACTATTCTAAATGCAAGTGTACAGATAAAGTTAATTCTCTAGTGACCGAATGTGTATCTGATCTTAAGGAACTACCTGGTCCCCATAGATCTAACATCACCGATGTTGGATTAACATCACGGATCTAACATCACGTTGGCATTAACGTTTCTAGATATAAATTGATGTTTAAAGTGTTCGTGCCAAACCTGACTATTCTAAATGCAAGTGTACAGATAAAGTTAATTCTCTAGTGACCGAATGTGTATCTGATCTTAAGGAACTACCTGGTCCCCATAGATCTAACATCACCGATGTTGGATTAACATCACGGATCTAACATCACGTTGGCATTAACGTTTCTAGATATAAATTGATGTTTAAAGTGTTCGTGCCAAACCTGACTATTCTAAATGCAAGTGTACAGATAAAGTTAATTCTCTAGTGACCGAATGTGTATCTGATCTTAAGGAACTACCTGGTCCCCATAGATCTAACATCACCGATGTTGGATTAACATCACGGATCTAACATCACGTTGGCATTAACGTTTCTAGATGTAAATTGATGTTTAAAGTGTTCGTGCCAAACCTGACTATTCTAAATGCAAGTGTACAGATAAAGTTAATTCTCTAGTGACCGAATGTGTATCTGATCTTAAGGAACTACCTGGTCCCCATAGATCTAACATCACCGATGTTGGATTAACATCACGGATCTAACATCACGTTGGCATTAACGTTTCTAGATGTAAATTGATGTTTAAAGTGTCCGTGCCAAACCTGACTATTCTAAATGCAAGTGTACAGATAAAGTTAATTCTCTAGTGACCGAATGTGTATCTGATCTTAAGGAACTACCTGGTCCCCATAGATCTAACATCACCGATGTTGGATTAACATCACGGATCTAACATCACGTTGGCATTAACGTTTCTAGATATAAATTGATGTTTAAAGTGTTCGTGCCAAACCTGACTATTCTAAATGCAAGTGTACAGATAAAGTTAATTCTCTAGTGACCGAATGTGTATCTGATCTTAAGGAACTACCTGGTCCCCATAGATCTAACATCACCGATGTTGGATTAACATCACGGATCTAACATCACGTTGGCATTAACGTTTCTAGATGTAAATTGATGTTTAAAGTGTTCGTGCCAAACCTGACTATTCTAAATGCAAGTGTACAGATAAAGTTAATTCTCTAGTGACCGAATGTGTATCTGATCTTAAGGAACTACCTGGTCCCCATAGATCTAACATCACCGACACTATATAGGTAACACTCCATTTGCTTTGATCAACAAGGCTAGCTATGGCCACTGAGATGCCATTAAGCTTCCATGTACTTAAGGATGACTGGAAATCAAAACTACTTGCGCCAGGGGTGCCAGTGAAGTAGATTTGTTATCTAATACCGATATCGATAGTTAGATCAACTAGTGTTACTGATAGGATACGAAAGCCCTAGGAAGGGAATAATCATTACTGGCATGGGCAGGGCCGCTTACCTAAAGTATATTTACTGTATTACAGAGAATGTATTTAAAAGTGAATATACGAATATATTGCTACATAAATCTACAAATCACAAATTATTATTTTACTTTCTGTAATGAAATACCATAACCCTCGCTTTTCAAGCATGTAGCAGATATGGCAAACCCATAAAGGCTCGTCATTCCGTCTATGTTGGAATAAGATAATATAAACGTCATAAAGATAAAAACGTATGCATACTCGCCAATAAAAACGCAGACATATATTTATGTAATAAAACTGATGTGAGAAACAATCGCACGGCCCTTTGTATTGCAGCCACAATAAATAAGATGAATTGATGTCAGCAGTAAAACAGAAAGCAGAAGCGGCAACATCGCAAGCAATATAAAGTTGAGAGTGCCAGATGGCGGTGCCGGCAATCGTGCAGCAAGGTAAATACACCTTTATATCATATTTATACGCTTATATGGACGGCAGATAGCAAATAATAGCAAGAATAATAGAGACGCAACCATTACTTTCTGTCTAATTCGAACGATTGTTTGTCTGTACAGCGTTCGTTTATTCTTGAACTGTGCAAATGTACTATAGACACCTGTTTTATGTACAAAGTGATCTCACGTGTTCGATTGTAATGGCTACAGACCTTATACCTTCGGATACAAATTTGTGAAGTTTTAAGAGTATATTCATATATTCTGAGCTTCATTAAGAATGCTACACAATAATACTATTGTATCTATTCCTATCTGTCACTCTACCTCCCTCCTCCCTCTCTCTCTTTCTCTCCCTCTCTCTCCCTCTTTCTTTTTCTCTCTCTCTCCCTCTTTATTTCATTCTTCTTCCTATTATTAAAAAGACCCATATATATATGTATATATATACATATGTAGCCTACATGTATTATAGTTACACGTGTGTATGTATGTAGCCTATACTTTGTATATATGTTATGTATATATGTATTTTAAACTTTGTAACACTGTTTTATTGTATTCACTTATCCCATACACTTTAATGTTTACTTAGAATACTTTAATTTTGTTCAAGTGCATTTAAGTGTAAATCTGATAAAATATAAATATATATATATATATATATATATATATATATATATATATATATAATACGTTTTCTTGTTTATTAATTTAAAACAACATAGGTTATTCAAATACAAGAATATTTATTAATTTATATTCAAAGCTTTTCGTTGGTAAACAGTACCAACATCATCAGGAATGAAAATTACAATAATGTAAGCTATAGGCCTAAAACATATGTTAAATTAGAAATAGAATTGTTGCTAAATTTATACAAATTGCCAAATTTATTTTGTTGCTGTAACATTATAGACATTGAATATAGTATCAAATTTAGAATGTATTTATATTTGTTCTTTTATTAATTTGTTATTATTATTGTGTTTATATATTTCGAATGCTTCATATATATTCATTCTTAATCCCTTATTAATTTCTTTTATAAGTTTCATATTTTCAATATTTGGAAATTGGTGCTTATTATTAATACAATGATTTGCGAAATTTGATTATTACTATTGCAAATTAAATTATTATTTTGTTTATTAAAAATATTATAATTAAGTTTGTCAACAGTTTTCTTTTTATAACAGTTTTCTAATGCAATTTGATAAATTATGTTATTTTCTAGATTTAACAATAATAAGAAAAAATGAAAAATTTGAATAAATGACATACCGTAAACCAACTTTAACAATCCAAAAAATACCAAATAATTCTAATCATCCATATAATCAAAAAATGGCTGCTTTATATAACTTATTATATTGAATGCATAAAATACCCATGAATGAAGAAAATAAAATAAGAGATAGTGTGAGCTAATACAAGAAATTTAAAACCTTAATTTAAAGAGTAAACAATATTCTGATAACAAAATACGAAAGAGTGTATTAGAAAGAAGATATAAATATTCTGAAACTGTAATCCACACGTAAAGTTGCTACTAAACCTTAGCGGTAATGTACTGTACAGGCATAGGACACACGTATAATCCGTTCTGAAACTGTAATCCACACGTAAAGTTGCTACTAAACCTTAGCGGTAATGTACTGTACAGGCATAGGACACACGTATAATCCGTTCTGAAACTGTAATCCACACGTAAAGTTGCTACTAAACCTTAGCGGTAATGTACTGTACAGGCATAGGACACACGTATAATCCGTTCTGAAACTGTAATCCACACGTAAAGTTGCTACTAAACCTTAGCGGTAATGTACTGTACAGGCATAGGACACACGTATAATCCGTTCTGAAACTGTAATCCACACGTAAAGTTGCTACTAAACCTTAGCGGTAATGTACTGTACAGGCATAGGACACACGTATAATCCGTTCTGAAACTGTAATCCACACGTAAAGTTGCTACTAAACCTTAGCGGTAATGTACTGTACAGGCATAGGACACACGTATAATCCGTTCTGAAACTGTAATCCACACGTAAAGTTGCTACTAAACCTTAGCGGTAATGTACTGTACAGGCATAGGACACACGTATAATCCGTTCTGAAACTGTAATCCACACGTAAAGTTGCTACTAAACCTTAGCGGTAATGTACTGTACAGGCATAGGACACACGTATAATCCGTTCTGAAACTGTAATCCACACGTAAAGTTGCTACTAAACCTTAGCGGTGATGTACTGTACAGGCATAGGACACACGTATAATCCGTTCTGAAACTGTAATCCACACGTAAAGTTGCTACTAAACCTTAGCGGTGATGTACTGTACAGGCATAGGACACACGTATAATCCGTTCTGAAACTGTAATCCACACGTAAAGTTGCTACTAAACCTTAGCGGTAATGTACTGTACAGGCATAGGACACACGTATAATCCGTTCTGAAACTGTAATCCACACGTAAAGTTGCTACTAAACCTTAGCGGTAATGTACTGTACAGGCATAGGACACACGTATAATCCGTTCTGAAACTGTAATCCACACGTAAAGTTGCTACTAAACCTTAGCGGTAATGTACTGTACAGGCATAGGACACACGTATAATCCGTTCTGAAACTGTAATCCACACGTAAAGTTGCTACTAAACCTTAGCGGTAATGTACTGTACAGGCATAGGACACACGTATAATCCGTTCTGAAACTGTAATCCACACGTAAAGTTGCTACTAAACCTTAGCGGTAATGTACTGTACAGGCATAGGACACACGTATAATCCGTTCTGAAACTGTAATCCACACGTAAAGTTGCTACTAAACCTTAGCGGTAATGTACTGTACAGGCATAGGACACACGTATAATCCGTTCTGAAACTGTAATCCACACGTAAAGTTGCTACTAAACCTTAGCGGTAATGTACTGTACAGGCATAGGACACACGTATAATCCGTTCTGAAACTGTAATCCACACGTAAAGTTGCTACTAAACCTTAGCGGTAATGTACTGTACAGGCATAGGACACACGTATAATCCGTTCTGAAACTGTAATCCACACGTAAAGTTGCTACTAAACCTTAGCGGTAATGTACTGTACAGGCATAGGACACACGTATAATCCGTTCTGAAACTGTAATCCACACGTAAAGTTGCTACTAAACCTTAGCGGTAATGTACTGTACAGGCATAGGACACACGTATAATCCGTTCTGAAACTGTAATCCACACGTAAAGTTGCTACTAAACCTTAGCGGTAATGTACTGTACAGGCATAGGACACACGTATAATCCGTTCTGAAACTGTAATCCACACGTAAAGTTGCTACTAAACCTTAGCGGTAATGTACTGTACAGGCATAGGACACACGTATAATCCGTTCTGAAACTGTAATCCACACGTAAAGTTGCTACTAAACCTTAGCGGTAATGTACTGTACAGGCATAGGACACACGTATAATCCGTTCTGAAACTGTAATCCACACGTAAAGTTGCTACTAAACCTTAGCGGTAATGTACTGTACAGGCATAGGACACACGTATAATCCGTTCTGAAACTGTAATCCACACGTAAAGTTGCTACTAAACCTTAGCGGTAATGTACTGTACAGGCATAGGACACACGTATAATCCGTTCTGAAACTGTAATCCACACGTAAAGTTGCTACTAAACCTTAGCGGTAATGTACTGTACAGGCATAGGACACACGTATAATCCGTTCTGAAACTGTAATCCACACGTAAAGTTGCTACTAAACCTTAGCGGTAATGTACTGTACAGGCATAGGACACACGTATAATCCGTTCTGAAACTGTAATCCACACGTAAAGTTGCTACTAAACCTTAGCGGTAATGTACTGTACAGGCATAGGACACACGTATAATCCGTTCTGAAACTGTAATCCACACGTAAAGTTGCTACTAAACCTTAGCGGTAATGTACTGTACAGGCATAGGACACACGTATAATCCGTTCTGAAACTGTAATCCACACGTAAAGTTGCTACTAAACCTTAGCGGTAATGTACTGTACAGGCATAGGACACACGTATAATCCGTTCTGAAACTGTAATCCACACGTAAAGTTGCTACTAAACCTTAGCGGTAATGTACTGTACAGGCATAGGACACACGTATAATCCGTTCTGAAACTGTAATCCACACGTAAAGTTGCTACTAAACCTTAGCGGTAATGTACTGTACAGGCATAGGACACACGTATAATCCGTTCTGAAACTGTAATCCACACGTAAAGTTGCTACTAAACCTTAGCGGTAATGTACTGTACAGGCATAGGACACACGTATAATCCGTTCTGAAACTGTAATCCACACGTAAAGTTGCTACTAAACCTTAGCGGTAATGTACTGTACAGGCATAGGACACACGTATAATCCGTTCTGAAACTGTAATCCACACGTAAAGTTGCTACTAAACCTTAGCGGTAATGTACTGTACAGGCATAGGACACACGTATAATCCGTTCTGAAACTGTAATCCACACGTAAAGTTGCTACTAAACCTTAGCGGTAATGTACTGTACAGGCATAGGACACACGTATAATCCGTTCTGAAACTGTAATCCACACGTAAAGTTGCTACTAAACCTTAGCGGTAATGTACTGTACAGGCATAGGACACACGTATAATCCGTTCTGAAACTGTAATCCACACGTAAAGTTGCTACTAAACCTTAGCGGTAATGTACTGTACAGGCATAGGACACACGTATAATCCGTTCTGAAACTGTAATCCACACGTAAAGTTGCTACTAAACCTTAGCGGTAATGTACTGTACAGGCATAGGACACACGTATAATCCGTTCTGAAACTGTAATCCACACGTAAAGTTGCTACTAAACCTTAGCGGTAATGTACTGTACAGGCATAGGACACACGTATAATCCGTTCTGAAACTGTAATCCACACGTAAAGTTGCTACTAAACCTTAGCGGTAATGTACTGTACAGGCATAGGACACACGTATAATCCGTTCTGAAACTGTAATCCACACGTAAAGTTGCTACTAAACCTTAGCGGTAATGTACTGTACAGGCATAGGACACACGTATAATCCGTTCTGAAACTGTAATCCACACGTAAAGTTGCTACTAAACCTTAGCGGTAATGTACTGTACAGGCATAGGACACACGTATAATCCGTTCTGAAACTGTAATCCACACGTAAAGTTGCTACTAAACCTTAGCGGTAATGTACTGTACAGGCATAGGACACACGTATAATCCGTTCTGAAACTGTAATCCACACGTAAAGTTGCTACTAAACCTTAGCGGTAATGTACTGTACAGGCATAGGACACACGTATAATCCGTTCTGAAACTGTAATCCACACGTAAAGTTGCTACTAAACCTTAGCGGTAATGTACTGTACAGGCATAGGACACACGTATAATCCGTTCTGAAACTGTAATCCACACGTAAAGTTGCTACTAAACCTTAGCGGTAATGTACTGTACAGGCATAGGACACACGTATAATCCATTCTGAAACTGTAATCCACACGTAAAGTTGCTACTAAACCTTAGCGGTAATGTACTGTACAGGCATAGGACACACGTATAATCCGTTCTGAAACTGTAATCCACACGTAAAGTTGCTACTAAACCTTAGCGGTAATGTACTGTACAGGCATAGGACACACGTATAATCCGTTCTGAAACTGTAATCCACACGTAAAGTTGCTACTAAACCTTAGCGGTAATGTACTGTACAGGCATAGGACACACGTATAATCCGTTCTGAAACTGTAATCCACACGTAAAGTTGCTACTAAACCTTAGCGGTAATGTACTGTACAGGCATAGGACACACGTATAATCCGTTCTGAAACTGTAATCCACACGTAAAGTTGCTACTAAACCTTAGCGGTAATGTACTGTACAGGCATAGGACACACGTATAATCCGTTCTGAAACTGTAATCCACACGTAAAGTTGCTACTAAACCTTAGCGGTAATGTACTGTACAGGCATAGGACACACGTATAATCCGTTCTGAAACTGTAATCCACACGTAAAGTTGCTACTAAACCTTAGCGGTAATGTACTGTACAGGCATAGGACACACGTATAATCCGTTCTGAAACTGTAATCCACACGTAAAGTTGCTACTAAACCTTAGCGGTAATGTACTGTACAGGCATAGGACACACGTATAATCCGTTCTGAAACTGTAATCCACACGTAAAGTTGCTACTAAACCTTAGCGGTAATGTACTGTACAGGCATAGGACACACGTATAATCCGTTCTGAAACTGTAATCCACACGTAAAGTTGCTACTAAACCTTAGCGGTAATGTACTGTACAGGCATAGGACACACGTATAATCCGTTCTGAAACTGTAATCCACACGTAAAGTTGCTACTAAACCTTAGCGGTAATGTACTGTACAGGCATAGGACACACGTATAATCCGTTCTGAAACTGTAATCCACACGTAAAGTTGCTACTAAACCTTAGCGGTAATGTACTGTACAGGCATAGGACACACGTATAATCCGTTCTGAAACTGTAATCCACACGTAAAGTTGCTACTAAACCTTAGCGGTAATGTACTGTACAGGCATAGGACACACGTATAATCCGTTCTGAAACTGTAATCCACACGTAAAGTTGCTACTAAACCTTAGCGGTAATGTACTGTACAGGCATAGGACACACGTATAATCCGTTCTGAAACTGTAATCCACACGTAAAGTTGCTACTAAACCTTAGCGGTAATGTACTGTACAGGCATAGGACACACGTATAATCCATTCTGAAACTGTAATCCACACGTAAAGTTGCTACTAAACCTTAGCGGTAATGTACTGTACAGGCATAGGACACACGTATAATCCATTCTGAAACTGTAATCCACACGTAAAGTTGCTACTAAACCTTAGCGGTAATGTACTGTACAGGCATAGGACACACGTATAATCCATTCTGAAACTGTAATCCACACGTAAAGTTGCTACTAAACCTTAGCGGTAATGTACTGTACAGGCATAGGACACACGTATAATCCATTCTGAAACTGTAATCCACACGTAAAGTTGCTACTAAACCTTAGCGGTAATGTACTGTACAGGCATAGGACACACGTATAATCCGTTCTGAAACTGTAATCCACACGTAAAGTTGCTACTAAACCTTAGCGGTAATGTACTGTACAGGCATAGGACACACGTATAATCCGTTCTGAAACTGTAATCCACACGTAAAGTTGCTACTAAACCTTAGCGGTAATGTACTGTACAGGCATAGGACACACGTATAATCCGTTCTGAAACTGTAATCCACACGTAAAGTTGCTACTAAACCTTAGCGGTAATGTACTGTACAGGCATAGGACACACGTATAATCCATTCTGAAACTGTAATCCACACGTAAAGTTGCTACTAAACCTTAGCGGTAATGTACTGTACAGGCATAGGACACACGTATAATCCGTTCTGAAACTGTAATCCACACGTAAAGTTGCTACTAAACCTTAGCGGTAATGTACTGTACAGGCATAGGACACACGTATAATCCATTCTGAAACTGTAATCCACACGTAAAGTTGCTACTAAACCTTAGCGGTAATGTACTGTACAGGCATAGGACACACGTATAATCCGTTCTGAAACTGTAATCCACACGTAAAGTTGCTACTAAACCTTAGCGGTAATGTACTGTACAGGCATAGGACACACGTATAATCCATTCTGAAACTGTAATCCACACGTAAAGTTGCTACTAAACCTTAGCGGTAATGTACTGTACAGGCATAGGACACACGTATAATCCATTCTGAAACTGTAATCCACACGTAAAGTTGCTACTAAACCTTAGCGGTAATGTACTGTACAGGCATAGGACACACGTATAATCCGTTCTGAAACTGTAATCCACACGTAAAGTTGCTACTAAACCTTAGCGGTAATGTACTGTACAGGCATAGGACACACGTATAATCCGTTCTGAAACTGTAATCCACACGTAAAGTTGCTACTAAACCTTAGCGGTAATGTACTGTACAGGCATAGGACACACGTATAATCCATTCTGAAACTGTAATCCACACGTAAAGTTGCTACTAAACCTTAGCGGTAATGTACTGTACAGGCATAGGACACACGTATAATCCATTCTGAAACTGTAATCCACACGTAAAGTTGCTACTAAACCTTAGCGGTAATGTACTGTACAGGCATAGGACACACGTATAATCCGTTCTGAAACTGTAATCCACACGTAAAGTTGCTACTAAACCTTAGCGGTAATGTACTGTACAGGCATAGGACACACGTATAATCCGTTCTGAAACTGTAATCCACACGTAAAGTTGCTACTAAACCTTAGCGGTAATGTACTGTACAGGCATAGGACACACGTATAATCCGTTCTGAAACTGTAATCCACACGTAAAGTTGCTACTAAACCTTAGCGGTAATGTACTGTACAGGCATAGGACACACGTATAATCCATTCTGAAACTGTAATCCACACGTAAAGTTGCTACTAAACCTTAGCGGTAATGTACTGTACAGGCATAGGACACACGTATAATCCGTTCTGAAACTGTAATCCACACGTAAAGTTGCTACTAAACCTTAGCGGTAATGTAGAGTACAGGCATAGGACACACGTATAATCCGTTCTGAAACTGTAATCCACACGTAAAGTTGCTACTAAACCTTAGCGGTAATGTACTGTACAGGCATAGGACACACGTATAATCCGTTCTGAAACTGTAATCCACACGTAAAGTTGCTACTAAACCTTAGCGGTAATGTACTGTACAGGCATAGGACACACGTATAATCCGTTCTGAAACTGTAATCCACACGTAAAGTTGCTACTAAACCTTAGCGGTAATGTAGAGTACAGGCATAGGACACACGTATAATCCGTTCTGAAACTGTAATCCACACGTAAAGTTGCTACTAAACCTTAGCGGTAATGTACTGTACAGGCATAGGACACACGTATAATCCGTTCTGAAACTGTAATCCACACGTAAAGTTGCTACTAAACCTTAGCGGTAATGTACTGTACAGGCATAGGACACACGTATAATCCGTTCTGAAACTGTAATCCACACGTAAAGTTGCTACTAAACCTTAGCGGTAATGTAGAGTACAGGCATAGGACACACGTATAATCCGTTCTGAAACTGTAATCCACACGTAAAGTTGCTACTAAACCTTAGCGGTAATGTACTGTACAGGCATAGGACACACGTATAATCCGTTCTGAAACTGTAATCCACACGTAAAGTTGCTACTAAACCTTAGCGGTAATGTACTGTACAGGCATAGGACACACGTATAATCCGTTCTGAAACTGTAATCCACACGTAAAGTTGCTACTAAACCTTAGCGGTAATGTAGAGTACAGGCATAGGACACACGTATAATCCGTTCTGAAACTGTAATCCACACGTAAAGTTGCTACTAAACCTTAGCGGTAATGTACTGTACAGGCATAGGACACACGTATAATCCGTTCTGAAACTGTAATCCACACGTAAAGTTGCTACTAAACCTTAGCGGTAATGTACTGTACAGGCATAGGACACACGTATAATCCGTTCTGAAACTGTAATCCACACGTAAAGTTGCTACTAAACCTTAGCGGTAATGTACTGTACAGGCATAGGACACACGTATAATCCGTTCTGAAACTGTAATCCACACGTAAAGTTGCTACTAAACCTTAGCGGTAATGTACTGTACAGGCATAGGACACACGTATAATCCGTTCTGAAACTGTAATCCACACGTAAAGTTGCTACTAAACCTTAGCGGTAATGTACTGTACAGGCATAGGACACACGTATAATCCGTTCTGAAACTGTAATCCACACGTAAAGTTGCTACTAAACCTTAGCGGTAATGTACTGTACAGGCATAGGACACACGTATAATCCGTTCTGAAACTGTAATCCACACGTAAAGTTGCTACTAAACCTTAGCGGTAATGTACTGTACAGGCATAGGACACACGTATAATCCGTTCTGAAACTGTAATCCACACGTAAAGTTGCTACTAAACCTTAGCGGTAATGTACTGTACAGGCATAGGACACACGTATAATCCGTTCTGAAACTGTAATCCACACGTAAAGTTGCTACTAAACCTTAGCGGTAATGTACTGTACAGGCATAGGACACACGTATAATCCGTTCTGAAACTGTAATCCACACGTAAAGTTGCTACTAAACCTTAGCGGTAATGTACTGTACAGGCATAGGACACACGTATAATCCGTTCTGAAACTGTAATCCACACGTAAAGTTGCTACTAAACCTTAGCGGTAATGTACTGTACAGGCATAGGACACACGTATAATCCGTTCTGAAACTGTAATCCACACGTAAAGTTGCTACTAAACCTTAGCGGTAATGTACTGTACAGGCATAGGACACACGTATAATCCGTTCTGAAACTGTAATCCACACGTAAAGTTGCTACTAAACCTTAGCGGTAATGTACTGTACAGGCATAGGACACACGTATAATCCGTTCTGAAACTGTAATCCACACGTAAAGTTGCTACTAAACCTTAGCGGTAATGTACTGTACAGGCATAGGACACACGTATAATCCGTTCTGAAACTGTAATCCACACGTAAAGTTGCTACTAAACCTTAGCGGTAATGTACTGTACAGGCATAGGACACACGTATAATCCGTTCTGAAACTGTAATCCACACGTAAAGTTGCTACTAAACCTTAGCGGTAATGTACTGTACAGGCATAGGACACACGTATAATCCATTCTGAAACTGTAATCCACACGTAAAGTTGCTACTAAACCTTAGCGGTAATGTACTGTACAGGCATAGGACACACGTATAATCCGTTCTGAAACTGTAATCCACACGTAAAGTTGCTACTAAACCTTAGCGGTAATGTACTGTACAGGCATAGGACACACGTATAATCCATTCTGAAACTGTAATCCACACGTAAAGTTGCTACTAAACCTTAGCGGTAATGTACTGTACAGGCATAGGACACACGTATAATCCATTCTGAAACTGTAATCCACACGTAAAGTTGCTACTAAACCTTAGCGGTAATGTACTGTACAGGCATAGGACACACGTATAATCCATTCTGAAACTGTAATCCACACGTAAAGTTGCTACTAAACCTTAGCGGTAATGTACTGTACAGGCATAGGACACACGTATAATCCGTTCTGAAACTGTAATCCACACGTAAAGTTGCTACTAAACCTTAGCGGTAATGTACTGTACAGGCATAGGACACACGTATAATCCATTCTGAAACTGTAATCCACACGTAAAGTTGCTACTAAACCTTAGCGGTAATGTACTGTACAGGCATAGGACACACGTATAATCCATTCTGAAACTGTAATCCACACGTAAAGTTGCTACTAAACCTTAGCGGTAATGTACTGTACAGGCATAGGACACACGTATAATCCATTCTGAAACTGTAATCCACACGTAAAGTTGCTACTAAACCTTAGCGGTAATGTACTGTACAGGCATAGGACACACGTATAATCCGTTCTGAAACTGTAATCCACACGTAAAGTTGCTACTAAACCTTAGCGGTAATGTACTGTACAGGCATAGGACACACGTATAATCCGTTCTGAAACTGTAATCCACACGTAAAGTTGCTACTAAACCTTAGCGGTAATGTACTGTACAGGCATAGGACACACGTATAATCCGTTCTGAAACTGTAATCCACACGTAAAGTTGCTACTAAACCTTAGCGGTAATGTACTGTACAGGCATAGGACACACGTATAATCCATTCTGAAACTGTAATCCACACGTAAAGTTGCTACTAAACCTTAGCGGTAATGTACTGTACAGGCATAGGACACACGTATAATCCGTTCTGAAACTGTAATCCACACGTAAAGTTGCTACTAAACCTTAGCGGTAATGTACTGTACAGGCATAGGACACACGTATAATCCGTTCTGAAACTGTAATCCACACGTAAAGTTGCTACTAAACCTTAGCGGTAATGTACTGTACAGGCATAGGACACACGTATAATCCGTTCTGAAACTGTAATCCACACGTAAAGTTGCTACTAAACCTTAGCGGTAATGTACTGTACAGGCATAGGACACACGTATAATCCGTTCTGAAACTGTAATCCACACGTAAAGTTGCTACTAAACCTTAGCGGTAATGTACTGTACAGGCATAGGACACACGTATAATCCGTTCTGAAACTGTAATCCACACGTAAAGTTGCTACTAAACCTTAGCGGTAATGTACTGTACAGGCATAGGACACACGTATAATCCGATTCTGAAACTGTAATCCACACGTAAAGTTGCT
>JBAIZL010000026.1:357500-360000 GCA_036971475.1 Prosapia bicincta | reverse complement strand
TTTCTCGCCTTTTGTCCATAGTCACGAATGGTCCTCCTACTTTGAATTTAGTACAACCTGCAGCGACGGATAATGATTTACCTCTTGTGCCAATCCCTTCCACTGGGGGGATTGGAGCACGAAACAAGTCATTAAGTGAGCCTTGTGTTTCTGTGCAGAAGATATTATCAACGGGTAATAAACCTTCTGTGCAGAGGACGTTGGAAAAATCCAAACCACGTAAACCAGTGTTACGTCAGACCACATCGCCTCCGTCGTTACCGGGTATTAAGAAAAACGCTAACAAAGGAGGGAATGTTAAAACTACCCCTCCTAAACCCAAAACGTCCTCGGATTCCATCCCTGAACGGGTGGATATGGAATCTGAGACATGTAAGCCTGAGACGTCTAAAAACGTCCCAGGCAAGAAAGGAGAGAGCACCAATGGATGTCAAATAAACCCTTTGCTAAGCTAATAAATGTCTTTGCTTAGGAAGTCAGTGATACAATGGAACGTCAACGGTGTTAGGAGTCACATAGAAGAACTTAAACTACTCGTGCGAGATGTGTACCCAATGTTTGTATGTCTACAGGAGACACATCTCCACGCATCGCATAATTTCCATTTAAGGGAGTATTCAGTTTTTAGATCGGACTTCGTTACAGAAGATCGAGCTAGAGGTGGCGTAGCCATCCTAGCCCGTGACTGTATCGATGCTGTTTCTCTAAACTTAATAACTCCTTTACAAGCAGTAGCCGTTCAAACAGCTGTCCCGTATAAAATCACTGTGTGTTGTGTCTACTTGCCACCACAAGAAAACCTGCATCACAGTGATTTAGTGAATTTAATAAGCCAGTTACCAACTCCGTTCTTATTGGTAGGGGATTTTAATGCCCACCATTCGTCTTGGGGATCTCCGACTAGGAACTCTCGAGGTGACCTTGTTGAGAGTGTGAGAACGGAACTGGACTTATATCTGCTAAATGACGGTTCGCCTACCCATTTAGCAGCATCTACTGGTGGATGGACAGCTGTTGACCTATCGATTTGCAGCCCTCAATTAGCTACTAGATGCACATGGTCGGTACTCAACGATTTGTATGGAAGCGACCATGTGCCTATTAAGATCAATTTATGTGACTCCCAACCCTGTTATACCCGAAATCCCAGTTGGATTTTGCGAAAAGCCAACTGGGACTCCTACTCGAATTACCTTGTATCACTTGACATGGATTATTTGACACCCATTGATGAAAATATAAAAAATTTTACGAAAGCAATTTTAAATGCCGCTGAAAAGACCATTCCGAAAACCTCTACGTATCCACGCCGACCGCCTGTGCCGTGGTGGAACGATGAATGCACAGAAATCCTCCGTTTACGACGAAGAGCTCTTAGGAAGTTTAAACGACACCCAACGAATGGAAACCTTCAGGAATATAAAATACTCCGTGCGAAAGCACGGAGGATTTTTAGGCTGAGTAGAAAGAACTCTTGGGAACAGTACATTAGCACAATTAGACGAACAACTCCGTCTTCCACAGTGTGGAGGAAACTAAGATCAGTTTGTGGTACTTTCACTCCGTGTCCAGCCATTGCGCTGAAGCAACCGGATGGAAGAATAATCTCAAACGGTGATGATATTGCTAATGTACTTGGTAAATCATTTTCTAACTTTTCTGCTACTACAGCCTACAATAGATTATTCCAGATTTATAAACTGAAGGAAGAAGCAATACCGTTTACTGTTGGGTCGTCTGGGGACTCTCCTTTAAACACTCCTTTCTCTATAGGGGAATTGGAGTCAGCTCTTGCGTCAACGAAGGATTCTGCACCAGGTCCTGATTCCATTGTGTACTCCATGCTAAAACATCTACCATCATCGGCGAAACTTGTCCTCCTTCGAGTATACAATCGTTTATTCGAGGAGCGCTCTTTCCCCGATGCATGGTTAGAATCGACTGTAATTCCTCTTTTGAAGCCAGGTAAAGACAAAACCAATCCCAGTAGTTATAGACCTATATCCCTTACAAGCGTCTTATGCAAACTACTGGAGAAGATGGTCAACCGCCGTCTTGTCTGGTACCTAGAAACCAATGACCTTATTTGCAACGAACAGTGTGGTTTCAGGCAAGGACGATCATCCGTTGACCAATTGGTTTTGTTAGAATCCGCTATTCAAGATGCCTTTCTCTTGCGTCAAACACTCGTTGCTGTTTTCTTCGACCTTGAGAAGGCATACGATATGGCATGGAAAAGAGGAATTCTGAACACTTTAAAATCATGGGGTATACAAGGGAATATCCTAGCATTCATCGCTAACTTTCTTTCTAATAGATCTTTCCGCGTTCGACTTGGAGGCACGTATTCAAACAGCTATACACAGGAGAATGGTGTACCGCAGGGCAGCGTGCTGAGCGTCACGCTATTTGCCGTTGCAATAAATAGTATCATCAGCAATATACGATCTCCGGTACACTGTTCCCTTTTTGTGGATGACTTTTGTATATATGTGCCTGC
>JBAIZL010000026.1:0-182500 GCA_036971475.1 Prosapia bicincta | reverse complement strand
ACGTCAATCTACGTTAAATGCTGCTTCAATATATGTATATAACTCACAATCCGATTTTTCATTGAAATTTAGGAAAATTTGAAGGGTCAACCCTTCTTATCTCGCAAAAGTCGAAACTTACTCATTTTCTCGGGCCAATTACTCAAAGGCCGTTGATGGTATTCTTAAACTAAAAACTCTAAATAAAAATATAGACTTTCGGCTTTCGTTCCGTGTAAGAAACATCTTGCTGGGCTGAATATTAACAGAGATATGACTGTTTTAAAAAAGGCTTGCATCGTGCAAACCTGGAAATGTAAAATCAAGCCGTATTTTTATCACTTTAAACGCATATAACTTCTAAACCGTTCAAGATATCAAACTCAAATTTTCACAAGTTGTTTCGTTAATGATTTCCAATCTTCAGATGTGTATAAAATTTATTTTCTTGAAATATAGGTATTTTGAAAAAAAAACAATTCTTTCCTTTTTTTACTTTTTTCTATAACTATAACGATGAAAAATCACTAAATAAACAAATTGACCAAAATTTAAGTCTGATACGTCTGTTGGTTTAAGAGTTCTATGGTCAAAAAGTCAATAATCAAGGCATTTATTAGCAGATGAAGATATGCCGCATAAATAGACCAATAATTGAATAAACTTTATTCTTAGAAAATTTGTACATTTTGTAAAAAAATTGTTTAAAATCATTATGTAGTTTTATGCAACTTAAATTTTCAATAGAAAATCATGACATCTAATATTTTAGGTTTTTTTAACGTTGATATCAATTTTGTATTGCTTAGATTGTGACTCAAGGACACAAATTTCATTAGTTTGATTGAATCTGTGTTTTTAGTTGTTAGCAGAATGGAGTACTAAGCCAAACATAAAGGCTACGCATCTGTATAGCCTACAAAACCAACTATATAGGCTACGAATCTGTATAGGCTACAAAGTCAACTATATAGGCTACGTCTCTGTATAGCCAACTATATAGGCTACGCATCTGTATAGCCAACTATTTAGGCTACGGAACTATATAGGCTACAAAGCCAACTATATAGGCTACGCATCTGTATAGGCTACAAAGCCAACTATATAAGCAACACATCTGTATAGTCTACTAAGCCAATTATATAAACTACACAACTGTATAGCCTACAAAGCAACTATGTAGGCTAAGCATCTATATAGCCTACAAAGCCAACTATATAGGCTACGTCTATTTATAGCCAACTATACAGGCTACGCGTCGCTATAAGAGGTTTAACTTGAAAAAGCTATTTCTTACAATATCAAAACAATATTTATTTTTTCTGTAAATTAAAACAAAATAACAGTCAAGATGTCTGCAGCTATAGTTGCATAAACATATAACTTCAGGGTAGGAGGTAGGGTAGAATTAAGAGAAATGGTGACATCACGTCTGCAGGATTGCGTACGTAAGTATAGAAAGACTCTCTATCGGAGAGTCCTAAAGGATGGGTGAAATATTTCACATGTTCTGAAAACATTTGGTTATCGAAATGAGATAATGCAAGTAACAGTTATATCAATGTTGTGTGAGCTTGGCCCCTTCATTTTATGAATACGCACTTATAACAACAAACGTGTTATGTGGTAAACAATAACCCTAGGAGTTTTAGCAAATCGTCCTCGATTCATGATAAATACTATTAATACTTCATTTCTGCCCTTTTTCCTACTATTTTGATATCTGGGGTATGTGTCATTCCCGATATCTAGAACTGTTTAAGAGTTATAAGCTCTTAAGGTAATAAGAACAGCCGGATTATATTTGGAAACAACGAGATGCAGGGTACTTTTCAAACCGTCATTATTCTTTAAATTTTTATCACATCAAGATATTTTTATACTGAATGAAAGAGGAATGTCTATATTTTCATTTTCTGTTGTCAATGTTAAGGAATATATAACGGGTTTTGATTTATTGGCTCTATAAATATAGTAATTTTATAATTTATTACTGTTTAAAATATTCTTGTGTTTAATAGTTTGACGAAAATCCGCTTGCAGCAGCACCTTTCAGTTCATTGTAACGATAATTTTACTTATACAAAAATGCCAATAACTCATGAACAAGGCAAAATTTTGAAAAACTATTGGCACCACGTCAATCTACGTTAAATGATGCTTCAATCTATGTATATAACTCACAATCCGATTTTTCATTGAAATTTAGGAAAATTTGAAGGGTCACCCCTTCTTATCTCGCAAAAGTCGAAAATTACTCATTTTCTCGGGCCAATTACTCAAAGGCCGTTGATGGTATTCTTAAACTAAAAACTCTAAATAAAAATATAGACTTTCGGCTTTCGTTCCGTGTAAGAAACATCTTGCTGGGCTGAATATTAACAGAGATATGACTGTTTTAAAAAAGGCTTGCATCGTGCAAACCTGGAAATGTAAAATCAGGCCGTATTTTTATCACTTTAAACGCATATAACTTCTAAACCGTTCAAGATATCAAACTCAAATTTTCACAAGTTGTTTCGTTAATGATTTCCAATCTTCAGATGTGTATAAAATTTATTTTCTTGAAATATAGGTATTTTGAAAAAAAAAACAATTCTTTCCTTTTTTTACTTTTTTCTATAACTATAACGATGAAAAATCACTAAATAAACAAATTGACCAAAATTTAAGTCTGATACGTCTGTTGGTTTAAGAGTTCGATGGTCAAAAAGTCAATAATCGAGGCATTTATTAGCAGATGAAGATATGCCGCATAAATAGACCAATAATTGAATAAACTTTATTCTTAGAAAATTTGTACATTTTGTAAAAAAATTGTTAAAAATCATTATGTAGTTTTATGCAACTTAAATTTTCAATAGAAAATCATGACATCTAATATTTTGGGTTTTTTTAACGTTGATATCAATTTTGTATTGCTTAGATTGTGACTCAAGGACACAAATTTCATTAGTTTGATTGAATCTGTGTTTTTAGTTGTTAGCAGAATGGAGTACTAAGCCAAACATAAAGGCTACGCATCTGTATAGCCTACAAAACCAACTATATAGGCTACGAATCTGTATAGGCTACAAAGTCAACTATATAGGCTACGTCTCTGTATAGCCAACTATGTAGGCTACGCATCTGTATAGCCAACTATATAGGCTACGGAACTATATAGGCTACAAAGCCAACTATATAGGCTACGCATCTGTATAGGCTACAAAGCCAACTATATAAGCAACACATCTGTATAGTCTACTAAGCCAATTATATAAACTACACAACTGTATAGCCTACAAAGCAACTATGTAGGCTAAGCATCTATATAGCCTACAAAGCCAACTATATAGGCTACGTCTATTTATAGCCAACTATACAGGCTACGCGTCGCTATAAGAGGTTTAACTTGAAAAAGCTATTTCTTACAATATCAAAACAATATTTATTTTTTCTGTAAATTAAAACAAAATAACAGTCAAGATGTCTGCAGCTATAGTTGCATAAACATATAACTTCAGGGTAGGAGGTAGGGTAGAATTAAGAGAAATGGTGACATCACGTCTGCAGGATTGCGTACGTAAGTATAGAAAGACTCTCTATCGGAGAGTCCTAAAGGATGGGTGAAATATTTCACATGTTCTGAAAACATTTGGTTATCGAAATGAGATAATGCAAGTAACAGTTACATCAATGTTGTGTGAGCTTGGCCCCTTCATTTTATGAATACGCACTTATAACAACAAACGTGTTATGTGGTAAACAATAACCCTAGGAGTTTTAGCAAATCGTCCTCGATTCATGATAAATACTATTAATACTTCATTTCTGCCCTTTTTCCTACTATTTTGATATCTGGGGTATGTGTCATTCCCGATATCTAGAACTGTTTAAGAGTTATAAGCTCTTAAGGTAATAAGAACAGCCGGAATATATTTGGAAACAACGAGATGCAGGGTACTTTTCAAACCGTCATTATTCTTTAAATTTTTATCACATCAAGATATTTTTATACTGAATGAAAGAGGAATGTCTATATTTTCATTTTCTGTTGTCAATGTTAAGGAATATATAACGGGTTTTGATTTATTGGCTCTATAAATATAGTAATTTTATAATTTATTACTGTTTAAAATATTCTTGTGTTTAATAGTTTGACCAAAATCCGCTTGCAGCAGCACCTTTCAGTTCATTGTAACGATAATTTTACTTATACAAAAATGCCAATAACTCATGAACAAGGCAAAATTTTGAAAAACTATTGGCACCACGTCAATCTACGTTAAATGCTGCTTCAATCTATGTATATAACTCACAATCCGATTTTTCATTGAAATTTAGGAAAATTTGAAGGGTCACCCCTTCTTATCTCGCAAAAGTCGAAAATTACTCATTTTCTCGGGCCAATTACTCAAAGGCCGTTGATGGTATTCTTAAACTAAAAACTCTAAATAAAAATATAGACTTTCGGCTTTCGTTCCGTGTAAGAAACATCTTGCTGGGCTGAATATTAACAGAGATATGACTGTTTTAAAAAAGGCTTGCATCGTGCAAACCTGGAAATGTAAAATCAGGCCGTATTTTTATCACTTTAAACGCATATAACTTCTAAACCGTTCAAGATATCAAACTCAAATTTTCACAAGTTGTTTCGTTAATGATTTCCAATCTTCAGATGTGTATAAAATTTATTTTCTTGAAATATAGGTATTTTGAAAAAAAAACAATTCTTTCCTTTTTTTACTTTTTTCTATAACTATAACGATGAAAAATCACTAAATAAACAAATTGACCAAAATTTAAGTCTGATACGTCTGTTGGTTTAAGAGTTCGATGGTCAAAAAGTCAATAATCGAGGCATTTATTAGCAGATGAAGATATGCCGCATAAATAGACCAATAATTGAATAAACTTTATTCTTAGAAAATTTGTACATTTTGTAAAAAAATTGTTAAAAATCATTATGTAGTTTTATGCAACTTAAATTTTCAATAGAAAATCATGACATCTAATATTTTGGGTTTTTTTAACGTTGATATCAAATTTGTATTGCTTAGATTGTGACTCAAGGACACAAATTTCATTAGTTTGATTGAATCTGTGTTTTTAGTTGTTAGCAGAATGGAGTACTAAGCCAAACATAAAGGCTACGCATCTGTATAGCCTACAAAACCAACTATATAGGCTACGAATCTGTATAGGCTACAAAGTCAACTATATAGGCTACGTCTCTGTATAGCCAACTATATAGGCTACGCATCTGTATAGCCAACTATATAGGCTACGGAACTATATAGGCTACAAAGCCAACTATATAGGCTACGCATCTGTATAGGCTACAAAGCCAACTATATAAGCAACACATCTGTATAGTCTACTAAGCCAATTATATAAACTACACAACTGTATAGCCTACAAAGCAACTATGTAGGCTAAGCATCTATATAGCCTACAAAGCCATTTATATAGGCTACGTCTATTTATAGCCAACTATACAGGCTACGCGTCGCTATAAGAGGTTTAACTTGAAAAAGCTATTTCTTACAATATCAAAACAATATTTATTTTTTCTGTAAATTAAAACAAAATAACAGTCAAGATGTCTGCAGCTATAGTTGCATAAACATATAACTTCAGGGTAGGAGGTAGGGTAGAATTAAGAGAAATGGTGACATCACGTCTGCAGGATTGCGTACGTAAGTATAGAAAGACTCTCTATCGGAGAGTCCTAAAGGATGGGTGAAATATTTCACATGTTCTGAAAACATTTGGTTATCGAAATGAGATAATGCAAGTAACAGTTACATCAATGTTGTGTGAGCTTGGCCCCTTCATTTTATGAATACGCACTTATAACAACAAACGTGTTATGTGGTAAACAATAACCCTAGGAGTTTTAGCAAATCGTCCTCGATTCATGATAAATACTATTAATACTTCATTTCTGCCCTTTTTCCTACTATTTTGATATCTGGGGTATGTGTCATTCCCGATATCTAGAACTGTTTAAGAGTTATAAGCTCTTAAGGTAATAAGAACAGCCGGAATATATTTGGAAACAACGAGATGCAGGGTACTTTTCAAACCGTCATTATTCTTTAAATTTTTATCACATCAAGATATTTTTATACTGAATGAAAGAGGAATGTCTATATTTTCATTTTCTGTTGTCAATGTTAAGGAATATATAACGGGTTTTGATTTATTGGCTCTATAAATATAGTAATTTTATAATTTATTACTGTTTAAAATATTCTTGTGTTTAATAGTTTGACGAAAATCCGCTTGCAGCAGCACCTTTCAGTTCATTGTAACGATAATTTTACTTATACAAAAATGCCAATAACTCATGAACAAGGCAAAATTTTGAAAAACTATTGGCACCACGTCAATCTACGTTAAATGCTGCTTCAATCTATGTATATAACTCACAATCCGATTTTTCATTGAAATTTAGGAAAATTTGAAGGGTCACCCCTTCTTATCTCGCAAAAGTCGAAAATTACTCATTTTCTCGGACCAATTACTCAAAGGCCGTTGATGGTATTCTTAAACTAAAAACTCTAAATAAAAATATAGACTTTCGGCTTTCGTTCCGTGTAAGAAACATCTTGCTGGGCTGAATATTAACAGAGATATGACTGTTTTAAAAAAGGCTTGCATCGTGCAAACCTGGAAATGTAAAATCAGGCCGTATTTTTATCACTTTAAACGCATATAACTTCTAAACCGTTCAAGATATCAAACTCAAATTTTCACAAGTTGTTTCGTTAATGATTTCCAATCTTCAGATGTGTATAAAATTTATTTTCTTGAAATATAGGTATTTTGAAAAAAAAAACAATTCTTTCCTTTTTTTACTTTTTTCTATAACTATAACGATGAAAAATCACTAAATAAACAAATTGACCAAAATTTAAGTCTGATACGTCTGTTGGTTTAAGAGTTCTATGGTCAAAAAGTCAATAATCGAGGCATTTATTAGCAGATGAAGATATGCCGCATAAATAGACCAATAATTGAATAAACTTTATTCTTAGAAAATTTGTACATTTTGTAAAAAAATTGTTAAAAATCATTATGTAGTTTTATGCAACTTAAATTTTCAATAGAAAATCATGACATCTAATGTTTTGGGTTTTTTTAACGTTGATATCAATTTTGTATTGCTTAGATTGTGACTCAAGGACACAAATTTCATTAGTTTGATTGAATCTGTGTTTTTAGTTGTTAGCAGAATGGAGTACTAAGCCAAACATAAAGGCTACGCATCTGTATAGCCTACAAAACCAACTATATAGGCTACGAATCTGTATAGGCTACAAAGTCAACTATATAGGCTACGTCTCTGTATAGCCAACTATGTAGGCTACGCATCTGTATAGCCAACTATATAGGCTACGGAACTATATAGGCTACAAAGCCAACTATATAGGCTACGCATCTGTATAGGCTACAAAGCCAACTATATAAGCAACACATCTGTATAGTCTACTAAGCCAATTATATAAACTACACAACTGTATAGCCTACAAAGCAACTATGTAGGCTAAGCATCTATATAGCCTACAAAGCCAACTATATAGGCTACGTCTATTTATAGCCAACTATACAGGCTACGCGTCGCTATAAGAGGTTTAACTTGAAAAAGCTATTTCTTACAATATCAAAACAATATTTATTTTTTCTGTAAATTAAAACAAAATAACAGTCAAGATGTCTGCAGCTATAGTTGCATAAACATATAACTTCAGGGTAGGAGGTAGGGTAGAATTAAGAGAAATGGTGACATCACGTCTGCAGGATTGCGTACGTAAGTATAGAAAGACTCTCTATCGGAGAGTCCTAAAGGATGGGTGAAATATTTCACATGTTCTGAAAACATTTGGTTATCGAAATGAGATAATGCAAGTAACAGTTATATCAATGTTGTGTGAGCTTGGCCCCTTCATTTTATGAATACGCACTTATAACAACAAACGTGTTATGTGGTAAACAATAACCCTAGGAGTTTTAGCAAATCGTCCTCGATTCATGATAAATACTATTAATACTTCATTTCTGCCCTTTTTCCTACTATTTTGATATCTGGGGTATGTGTCATTCCCGATATCTAGAACTGTTTAAGAGTTATAAGCTCTTAAGGTAATAAGAACAGCCGGAATATATTTGGAAACAACGAGATGCAGGGTACTTTTCAAACCGTCATTATTCTTTAAATTTTTATCACATCAAGATATTTTTATACTGAATGAAAGAGGAATGTCTATATTTTCATTTTCTGTTGTCAATGTTAAGGAATATATAACGGTTTTTGATTTATTGGCTCTATAAATATAGTAATTTTATAATTTATTACTGTTTAAAATATTCTTGTGTTTAATAGTTTGACGAAAATCCGCTTGCAGCAGCACCTTTCAGTTCATTGTAACGATAATTTTACTTATACAAAAATGCCAATAACTCATGAACAAGGCAAAATTTTGAAAAACTATTGGCACCACGTCAATCTACGTTAAATGCTGCTTCAATCTATGTATATAACTCACAATCCGATTTTTCATTGAAATTTAGGAAAATTTGAAGGGTCACCCCTTCTTATCTCGCAAAAGTCGAAAATTACTCATTTTCTCGGACCAATTACTCAAAGGCCGTTGATGGTATTCTTAAACTAAAAACTCTAAATAAAAATATAGACTTTCGGCTTTCGTTCCGTGTAAGAAACATCTTGCTGGGCTGAATATTAACAGAGATATGACTGTTTTAAAAAAGGCTTGCATCGTGCAAACCTGGAAATGTAAAATCAGGCCGTATTTTTATCACTTTAAACGCATATAACTTCTAAACCGTTCAAGATATCAAACTCAAATTTTCACAAGTTGTTTCGTTAATGATTTCCAATCTTCAGATGTGTATAAAATTTATTTTCTTGAAATATAGGTATTTTGAAAAAAAAAACAATTCTTTCCTTTTTTTACTTTTTTCTATAACTATAACGATGAAAAATCACTAAATAAACAAATTGACCAAAATTTAAGTCTGATACGTCTGTTGGTTTAAGAGTTCTATGGTCAAAAAGTCAATAATCGAGGCATTTATTAGCAGATGAAGATATGCCGCATAAATAGACCAATAATTGAATAAACTTTATTCTTAGAAAATTTGTACATTTTGTAAAAAAATTGTTAAAAATCATTATGTAGTTTTATGCAACTTAAATTTTCAATAGAAAATCATGACATCTAATGTTTTGGGTTTTTTTAACGTTGATATCAATTTTGTATTGCTTAGATTGTGACTCAAGGACACAAATTTCATTAGTTTGATTGAATCTGTGTTTTTAGTTGTTAGCAGAATGGAGTACTAAGCCAAACATAAAGGCTACGCATCTGTATAGCCTACAAAACCAACTATATAGGCTACGAATCTGTATAGGCTACAAAGTCAACTATATAGGCTACGTCTCTGTATAGCCAACTATGTAGGCTACGCATCTGTATAGCCAACTATATAGGCTACGGAACTATATAGGCTACAAAGCCAACTATATAGGCTACGCATCTGTATAGGCTACAAAGCCAACTATATAAGCAACACATCTGTATAGTCTACTAAGCCAATTATATAAACTACACAACTGTATAGCCTACAAAGCAACTATGTAGGCTAAGCATCTATATAGCCTACAAAGCCAACTATATAGGCTACGTCTATTTATAGCCAACTATACAGGCTACGCGTCGCTATAAGAGGTTTAACTTGAAAAAGCTATTTCTTACAATATCAAAACAATATTTATTTTTTCTGTAAATTAAAACAAAATAACAGTCAAGATGTCTGCAGCTATAGTTGCATAAACATATAACTTCAGGGTAGGAGGTAGGGTAGAATTAAGAGAAATGGTGACATCACGTCTGCAGGATTGCGTACGTAAGTATAGAAAGACTCTCTATCGGAGAGTCCTAAAGGATGGGTGAAATATTTCACATGTTCTGAAAACATTTGGTTATCGAAATGAGATAATGCAAGTAACAGTTATATCAATGTTGTGTGAGCTTGGCCCCTTCATTTTATGAATACGCACTTATAACAACAAACGTGTTATGTGGTAAACAATAACCCTAGGAGTTTTAGCAAATCGTCCTCGATTCATGATAAATACTATTAATACTTCATTTCTGCCCTTTTTCCTACTATTTTGATATCTGGGGTATGTGTCATTCCCGATATCTAGAACTGTTTAAGAGTTATAAGCTCTTAAGGTAATAAGAACAGCCGGAATATATTTGGAAACAACGAGATGCAGGGTACTTTTCAAACCGTCATTATTCTTTAAATTTTTATCACATCAAGATATTTTTATACTGAATGAAAGAGGAATGTCTATATTTTCATTTTCTGTTGTCAATGTTAAGGAATATATAACGGGTTTTGATTTATTGGCTCTATAAATATAGTAATTTTATAATTTATTACTGTTTAAAATATTCTTGTGTTTAATAGTTTGACGAAAATCCGCTTGCAGCAGCACCTTTCAGTTCATTGTAACGATAATTTTACTTATACAAAAATGCCAATAACTCATGAACAAGGCAAAATTTTGAAAAACTATTGGCACCACGTCAATCTACGTTAAATGCTGCTTCAATCTATGTATATAACTCACAATCCGATTTTTCATTGAAATTTAGGAAAATTTGAAGGGTCACCCCTTCTTATCTCGCAAAAGTCGAAAATTACTCATTTTCTCGGGCCAATTACTCAAAGGCCGTTGATGGTATTCTTAAACTAAAAACTCTAAATAAAAATATAGACTTTCGGCTTTCGTTCCGTGTAAGAAACATCTTGCTGGGCTGAATATTAACAGAGATATGACTGTTTTAAAAAAGGCTTGCATCGTGCAAACCTGGAAATGTAAAATCAGGCCGTATTTTTATCACTTTAAACGCATATAACTTCTAAACCGTTCAAGATATCAAACTCAAATTTTCACAAGTTGTTTCGTTAATGATTTCCAATCTTCAGATGTGTATAAAATTTATTTTCTTGAAATATAGGTATTTTGAAAAAAAAACAATTCTTTCCTTTTTTTACTTTTTTCTATAACTATAACGATGAAAAATCACTAAATAAACAAATTGACCAAAATTTAAGTCTGATACGTCTGTTGGTTTAAGAGTTATATGGTCAAAAAGTCAATAATCGAGGCATTTATTAGCAGATGAAGATATGCCACATAAATAGACCAATAATTGAATAAACTTTATTCTTAGAAAATTTGTACATTTTGTAAAAAAATTGTTTAAAATCATTATGTAGTTTTATGCAACTTAAATTTTCAATAGAAAATCATGACATCTAATATTTTGGGTTTTTTAACGTTGATATCAATTTTGTATTGCTTAGATTGTGATTCAAGGACACAAATTTCATTAGTTTGATTGAATCTGTGTTTTTAGTTGTTAGCAGAATGGAGTACTAAGCCAAACATAAAGGCTACGCATCTGTATAGCCTACAAAACCAACTATATAGGCTACGAATCTGTATAGGCTACAAAGTCAACTATATAGGCTACGTCTCTGTATAGCCAACTATGTAGGCTACGCATCTGTATAGCCAACTATATAGGCTACGGAACTATATAGGCTACAAAGCCAACTATATAGGCTACGCATCTGTATAGGCTACAAAGCCAACTATATAAGCAACACATCTGTATAGTCTACTAAGCCAATTATATAAACTACACAACTGTATAGCCTACAAAGCAACTATGTAGGCTAAGCATCTATATAGCCTACAAAGCCATTTATATAGGCTACGTCTATTTATAGCCAACTATACAGGCTACGCGTCGCTATAAGAGGTTTAACTTGAAAAAGCTATTTCTTACAATATCAAAACAATATTTATTTTTTCTGTAAATTAAAACAAAATAACAGTCAAGATGTCTGCAGCTATAGTTGCATAAACATATAACTTCAGGGTAGGAGGTAGGGTAGAATTAAGAGAAATGGTGACATCACGTCTGCAGGATTGCGTACGTAAGTATAGAAAGACTCTCTATCGGAGAGTCCTAAAGGATGGGTGAAATATTTCACATGTTCTGAAAACATTTGGTTATCGAAATGAGATAATGCAAGTAACAGTTATATCAATGTTGTGTGAGCTTGGCCCCTTCATTTTATGAATACGCACTTATAACAACAAACGTGTTATGTGGTAAACAATAACCCTAGGAGTTTTAGCAAATCGTCCTCGATTCATGATAAATACTATTAATACTTCATTTCTGCCCTTTTTCCTACTATTTTGATATCTGGGGTATGTGTCATTCCCGATATCTAGAACTGTTTAAGAGTTATAAGCTCTTAAGGTAATAAGAACAGCCGGAATATATTTGGAAACAACGAGATGCAGGGTACTTTTCAAACCGTCATTATTCTTTAAATTTTTATCACATCAAGATATTTTTATACTGAATGAAAGAGGAATGTCTATATTTTCATTTTCTGTTGTCAATGTTAAGGAATATATAACGGTTTTTGATTTATTGGCTCTATAAATATAGTAATTTTATAATTTATTACTGTTTAAAATATTCTTGTGTTTAATAGTTTGACGAAAATCCGCTTGCAGCAGCACCTTTCAGTTCATTGTAACGATAATTTTACTTATACAAAAATGCCAATAACTCATGAACAAGGCAAAATTTTGAAAAACTATTGGCACCACGTCAATCTACGTTAAATGCTGCTTCAATCTATGTATATAACTCACAATCCGATTTTTCATTGAAATTTAGGAAAATTTGAAGGGTCACCCCTTCTTATCTCGCAAAAGTCGAAAATTACTCATTTTCTCGGGCCAATTACTCAAAGGCCGTTGATGGTATTCTTAAACTAAAAACTCTAAATAAAAATATAGACTTTCGGCTTTCGTTCCGTGTAAGAAACATCTTGCTGGGCTGAATATTAACAGAGATATGACTGTTTTAAAAAAGGCTTGCATCGTGCAAACCTGGAAATGTAAAATCAGGCCGTATTTTTATCACTTTAAACGCATATAACTTCTAAACCGTTCAAGATATCAAACTCAAATTTTCACAAGTTGTTTCGTTAATGATTTCCAATCTTCAGATGTGTATAAAATTTATTTTCTTGAAATATAGGTATTTTGAAAAAAAAACAATTCTTTCCTTTTTTTACTTTTTTCTATAACTATAACGATGAAAAATCACTAAATAAACAAATTGACCAAAATTTAAGTCTGATACGTCTGTTGGTTTAAGAGTTATATGGTCAAAAAGTCAATAATCGAGGCATTTATTAGCAGATGAAGATATGCCACATAAATAGACCAATAATTGAATAAACTTTATTCTTAGAAAATTTGTACATTTTGTAAAAAAATTGTTTAAAATCATTATGTAGTTTTATGCAACTTAAATTTTCAATAGAAAATCATGACATCTAATATTTTGGGTTTTTTAACGTTGATATCAATTTTGTATTGCTTAGATTGTGATTCAAGGACACAAATTTCATTAGTTTGATTGAATCTGTGTTTTTAGTTGTTAGCAGAATGGAGTACTAAGCCAAACATAAAGGCTACGCATCTGTATAGCCTACAAAACCAACTATATAGGCTACGAATCTGTATAGGCTACAAAGTCAACTATATAGGCTACGTCTCTGTATAGCCAACTATGTAGGCTACGCATCTGTATAGCCAACTATATAGGCTACGGAACTATATAGGCTACAAAGCCAACTATATAGGCTACGCATCTGTATAGGCTACAAAGCCAACTATATAAGCAACACATCTGTATAGTCTACTAAGCCAATTATATAAACTACACAACTGTATAGCCTACAAAGCAACTATGTAGGCTAAGCATCTATATAGCCTACAAAGCCATTTATATAGGCTACGTCTATTTATAGCCAACTATACAGGCTACGCGTCGCTATAAGAGGTTTAACTTGAAAAAGCTATTTCTTACAATATCAAAACAATATTTATTTTTTCTGTAAATTAAAACAAAATAACAGTCAAGATGTCTGCAGCTATAGTTGCATAAACATATAACTTCAGGGTAGGAGGTAGGGTAGAATTAAGAGAAATGGTGACATCACGTCTGCAGGATTGCGTACGTAAGTATAGAAAGACTCTCTATCGGAGAGTCCTAAAGGATGGGTGAAATATTTCACATGTTCTGAAAACATTTGGTTATCGAAATGAGATAATGCAAGTAACAGTTATATCAATGTTGTGTGAGCTTGGCCCCTTCATTTTATGAATACGCACTTATAACAACAAACGTGTTATGTGGTAAACAATAACCCTAGGAGTTTTAGCAAATCGTCCTCGATTCATGATAAATACTATTAATACTTCATTTCTGCCCTTTTTCCTACTATTTTGATATCTGGGGTTTGTGTCATTCCCGATATCTAGAACTGTTTAAGAGTTATAAGCTCTTAAGGTAATAAGAACAGCCGGAATATATTTGGAAACAACGAGATGCAGGGTACTTTTCAAACCGTCATTATTCTTTAAATTTTTATCACATCAAGATATTTTTATACTGAATGAAAGAGGAATGTCTATATTTTCATTTTCTGTTGTCAATGTTAAGGAATATATAACGGGTTTTGATTTATTGGCTCTATAAATATAGTAATTTTATAATTTATTACTGTTTAAAATATTCTTGTGTTTAATAGTTTGACGAAAATCCGCTTGCAGCAGCACCTTTCAGTTCATTGTAACAATAATTTTACTTATACAAAAATGCCAATAACTCATGAACAAGGCAAAATTTTGAAAAACTATTGGCACCACGTCAATCTACGTTAAATGCTGCTTCAATCTATGTATATAACTCACAATCCGATTTTTCATTGAAATTTAGGAAAATTTGAAGGGTCACCCCTTCTTATCTCGCAAAAGTCGAAAATTACTCATTTTCTCGGGCCAATTACTCAAAGGCCGTTGATGGTATTCTTAAACTAAAAACTCTAAATAAAAATATAGACTTTCGGCTTTCGTTCCGTGTAAGAAACATCTTGCTGGGCTGAATATTAACAGAGATATGACTGTTTTAAAAAAGGCTTGCATCGTGCAAACCTGGAAATGTAAAATCAGGCCGTATTTTTATCACTTTAAACGCATATAACTTCTAAACCGTTCAAGATATCAAACTCAAATTTTCACAAGTTGTTTCGTTAATGATTTCCAATCTTCAGATGTGTATGAAATTTATTTTCTTGAAATATAGGTATTTTGAAAAAAAAAACAATTCTTTCCTTTTTTTACTTTTTTCTATAACTATAACGATGAAAAATCACTAAATAAACAAATTGACCAAAATTTAAGTCTGATACGTCTGTTGGTTTAAGAGTTCTATGGTCAAAAAGTCAATAATCGAGGCATTTATTAGCAGATGAAGATATGCCGCATAAATAGACCAATAATTGAATAAACTTTATTCTTAGAAAATTTGTACATTTTGTAAAAAAATTGTTAAAAATCATTATGTAGTTTTATGCAACTTAAATTTTCAATAGAAAATCATGACATCTAATATTTTGGGTTTTTTTAACGTTGATATCAATTTTGTATTGCTTAGATTGTGACTCAAGGACACAAATTTCATTAGTTTGATTGAATCTGTGTTTTTAGTTGTTAGCAGAATGGAGTACTAAGCCAAACATAAAGGCTACGCATCTGTATAGCCTACAAAACCAACTATATAGGCTACGAATCTGTATAGGCTACAAAGTCAACTATATAGGCTACGTCTCTGTATAGCCAACTATATAGGCTACGCATCTGTATAGCCAACTATATAGGCTACGGAACTATATAGGCTACAAAGCCAACTATATAGGCTACGCATCTGTATAGGCTACAAAGCCAACTATATAAGCAACACATCTGTATAGTCTACTAAGCCAATTATATAAACTACACAACTGTATAGCCTACAAAGCAACTATGTAGGCTAAGCATCTATATAGCCTACAAAGCCATTTATATAGGCTACGTCTATTTATAGCCAACTATACAGGCTACGCGTCGCTATAAGAGGTTTAACTTGAAAAAGCTATTTCTTACAATATCAAAACAATATTTATTTTTTCTGTAAATTAAAACAAAATAACAGTCAAGATGTCTGCAGCTATAGTTGCATAAACATATAACTTCAGGGTAGGAGGTAGGGTAGAATTAAGAGAAATGGTGACATCACGTCTGCAGGATTGCGTACGTAAGTATAGAAAGACTCTCTATCGGAGAGTCCTAAAGGATGGGTGAAATATTTCACATGTTCTGAAAACATTTGGTTATCGAAATGAGATAATGCAAGTAACAGTTACATCAATGTTGTGTGAGCTTGGCCCCTTCATTTTATGAATACGCACTTATAACAACAAACGTGTTATGTGGTAAACAATAACCCTAGGAGTTTTAGCAAATCGTCCTCGATTCATGATAAATACTATTAATACTTCATTTCTGCCCTTTTTCCTACTATTTTGATATCTGGGGTATGTGTCATTCCCGATATCTAGAACTGTTTAAGAGTTATAAGCTCTTAAGGTAATAAGAACAGCCGGAATATATTTGGAAACAACGAGATGCAGGGTACTTTTCAAACCGTCATTATTCTTTAAATTTTTATCACATCAAGATATTTTTATACTGAATGAAAGAGGAATGTCTATATTTTCATTTTCTGTTGTCAATGTTAAGGAATATATAACGGGTTTTGATTTATTGGCTCTATAAATATAGTAATTTTATAATTTATTACTGTTTAAAATATTCTTGTGTTTAATAGTTTGACGAAAATCCGCTTGCAGCAGCACCTTTCAGTTCATTGTAACGATAATTTTACTTATACAAAAATGCCAATAACTCATGAACAAGGCAAAATTTTGAAAAACTATTGGCACCACGTCAATCTACGTTAAATGCTGCTTCAATCTATGTATATAACTCACAATCCGATTTTTCATTGAAATTTAGGAAAATTTGAAGGGTCACCCCTTCTTATCTCGCAAAAGTCGAAAATTACTCATTTTCTCGGGCCAATTACTCAAAGGCCGTTGATGGTATTCTTAAACTAAAAACTCTAAATAAAAATATAGACTTTCGGCTTTCGTTCCGTGTAAGAAACATCTTGCTGGGCTGAATATTAACAGAGATATGACTGTTTTAAAAAAGGCTTGCATCGTGCAAACCTGGAAATGTAAAATCAGGCCGTATTTTTATCACTTTAAACGCATATAACTTCTAAACCGTTCAAGATATCAAACTCAAATTTTCACAAGTTGTTTCGTTAATGATTTCCAATCTTCAGATGTGTATAAAATTTATTTTCTTGAAATATAGGTATTTTGAAAAAAAAACAATTCTTTCCTTTTTTTACTTTTTTCTATAACTATAACGATGAAAAATCACTAAATAAACAAATTGACCAAAATTTAAGTCTGATACGTCTGTTGGTTTAAGAGTTCTATGGTCAAAAAGTCAATAATCGAGGCATTTATTAGCAGATGAAGATATGCCGCATAAATAGACCAATAATTGAATAAACTTTATTCTTAGAAAATTTGTACATTTTGTAAAAAAATTGTTAAAAATCATTATGTAGTTTTATGCAACTTAAATTTTCAATAGAAAATCATGACATCTAATATTTTGGGTTTTTTTAACGTTGATATCAATTTTGTATTGCTTAGATTGTGACTCAAGGACACAAATTTCATTAGTTTGATTGAATCTGTGTTTTTAGTTGTTAGCAGAATGGAGTACTAAGCCAAACATAAAGGCTACGCATCTGTATAGCCTACAAAACCAACTATATAGGCTACGAATCTGTATAGGCTACAAAGTCAACTATATAGGCTACGTCTCTGTATAGCCAACTATATAGGCTACGCATCTGTATAGCCAACTATATAGGCTACGGAACTATATAGGCTACAAAGCCAACTATATAGGCTACGCATCTGTATAGGCTACAAAGCCAACTATATACGCAACACATCTGTATAGTCTACTAAGCCAATTATATAAACTACACAACTGTATAGCCTACAAAGCAACTATGTAGGCTAAGCATCTATATAGCCTACAAAGCCAACTATATAGGCTACGTCTATTTATAGCCAACTATACAGGCTACGCGTCGCTATAAGAGGTTTAACTTGAAAAAGCTATTTCTTACAATATCAAAACAATATTTATTTTTTCTGTAAATTAAAACAAAATAACAGTCAAGATGTCTGCAGCTATAGTTGCATAAACATATAACTTCAGGGTAGGAGGTAGGGTAGAATTAAGAGAAATGGTGACATCACGTCTGCAGGATTGCGTACGTAAGTATAGAAAGACTCTCTATCGGAGAGTCCTAAAGGATGGGTGAAATATTTCACATGTTCTGAAAACATTTGGTTATCGAAATGAGATAATGCAAGTAACAGTTATATCAATGTTGTGTGAGCTTGGCCCCTTCATTTTATGAATACGCACTTATAACAACAAACGTGTTATGTGGTAAACAATAACCCTAGGAGTTTTAGCAAATCGTCCTCGATTCATGATAAATACTATTAATACTTCATTTCTGCCCTTTTTCCTACTATTTTGATATCTGGGGTATGTGTCATTCCCGATATCTAGAACTGTTTAAGAGTTATAAGCTCTTAAGGTAATAAGAACAGCCGGAATATATTTGGAAACAACGAGATGCAGGGTACTTTTCAAACCGTCATTATTCTTTAAATTTTTATCACATCAAGATATTTTTATACTGAATGAAAGAGGAATGTCTATATTTTCATTTTCTGTTGTCAATGTTAAGGAATATATAACGGTTTTTGATTTATTGGCTCTATAAATATAGTAATTTTATAATTTATTACTGTTTAAAATATTCTTGTGTTTAATAGTTTGACGAAAATCCGCTTGCAGCAGCACCTTTCAGTTCATTGTAACGATAATTTTACTTATACAAAAATGCCAATAACTCATGAACAAGGCAAAATTTTGAAAAACTATTGGCACCACGTCAATCTACGTTAAATGCTGCTTCAATCTATGTATATAACTCACAATCCGATTTTTCATTGAAATTTAGGAAAATTTGAAGGGTCACCCCTTCTTATCTCGCAAAAGTCGAAAATTACTCATTTTCTCGGGCCAATTACTCAAAGGCCGTTGATGGTATTCTTAAACTAAAAACTCTAAATAAAAATATAGACTTTCGGCTTTCGTTCCGTGTAAGAAACATCTTGCTGGGCTGAATATTAACAGAGATATGACTGTTTTAAAAAAGGCTTGCATCGTGCAAACCTGGAAATGTAAAATCAGGCCGTATTTTTATCACTTTAAACGCATATAACTTCTAAACCGTTCAAGATATCAAACTCAAATTTTCACAAGTTGTTTCGTTAATGATTTCCAATCTTCAGATGTGTATAAAATTTATTTTCTTGAAATATAGGTATTTTGAAAAAAAAACAATTCTTTCCTTTTTTTACTTTTTTCTATAACTATAACGATGAAAAATCACTAAATAAACAAATTGACCAAAATTTAAGTCTGATACGTCTGTTGGTTTAAGAGTTATATGGTCAAAAAGTCAATAATCGAGGCATTTATTAGCAGATGAAGATATGCCGCATAAATAGACCAATAATTGAATAAACTTTATTCTTAGAAAATTTGTACATTTTGTAAAAAAATTGTTAAAAATCATTATGTAGTTTTATGCAACTTAAATTTTCAATAGAAAATCATGACATCTAATATTTTGGGTTTTTTTAACGTTGATATCAATTTTGTATTGCTTAGATTGTGACTCAAGGACACAAATTTCATTAGTTTGATTGAATCTGTGTTTTTAGTTGTTAGCAGAATGGAGTACTAAGCCAAACATAAAGGCTACGCATCTGTATAGCCTACAAAACCAACTATATAGGCTACGAATCTGTATAGGCTACAAAGTCAACTATATAGGCTACGTCTCTGTATAGCCAACTATATAGGCTACGCATCTGTATAGCCAACTATATAGGCTACGGAACTATATAGACTACAAAGCCAACTATATAGGCTACGCATCTGCATAGGCTACAAAGCCAACTATATACGCAACACATCTGTATAGTCTACTAAGCCAATTATATAAACTACACAACTGTATAGCCTACAAAGCAACTATGTAGGCTAAGCATCTATATAGCCTACAAAGCCAACTATATAGGCTACGTCTATTTATAGCCAACTATACAGGCTACGCGTCGCTATAAGAGGTTTAACTTGAAAAAGCTATTTCTTACAATATCAAAACAATATTTATTTTTTCTGTAAATTAAAACAAAATAACAGTCAAGATGTCTGCAGCTATAGTTGCATAAACATATAACTTCAGGGTAGGAGGTAGGGCAGAATTAAGAGAAATGGTGACATCACGTCTGCAGGATTGCGTACGTAAGTATAGAAAGACTCTCTATCGGAGAGTCCTAAAGGATGGGTGAAATATTTCACATGTTCTGAAAACATTTGGTTATCGAAATGAGATAATGCAAGTAACAGTTATATCAATGTTGTGTGAGCTTGGCCCCTTCATTTTATGAATACGCACTTATAACAACAAACGTGTTATGTGATAAACAAGAACCCTAGGAGTATTAGCAAATCGTCCTCGATTCATGATAAATACTACTAATACTTCATTTCTGCCCTTTTTCCTACTATTTTGATATCTGGGGTATGTCATTCCCAATATCTAGAACTGTTTAAGAGTTATACGCTCTTAAGTTAATAAGAACAGCCGAAATATATTTGGAAACAACGAGATGCAGGGTACTTTTCAAACCGTCATTATTCTTTAGATTTTTATCACATCAAGATATTTTTATACTGAATGAAAGAGGAATATCTATATTTTCATTTTCTGTTGTCAATGTTAAGGAATATATAACGGGTTTTGATTTATTGGCTCTATAAATATAGTAATTTTATAATTTATTACTGTTTAAAACATTCTTGTGTTTAATAGTTTGACGGAAATCCGCTTGCAGCAGCACCTTTCAGTACATTGTAACGATAATTTTACTTATACAAAAATGCCAATAACTCATGAACAAGGCAAAATTTTGAAAAACTATTGGCACCACGTCAATCTACGTTAAATGCTGCTTCAATCTATATATATAACTCACAATCCGATTTTTCATTGAAATTTAGGAAAATTTGAAGGGTCACCCCTTCTTATCTCGCAAAAGTCGAAAATTACTCATTTTCTCGGGCCAATTACTCAAAGGCCGTTGATGGTATTCTTAAACTAAAAACTCTAAATAAAAATAAAGACTTTTGGCTTTCGTTCCGTGTAAGAAACATCTTGCTGGGCTGAATATTAACAGAGATATGACGGTTTTAAAAAAGGCTTGCATCGTGCAAACCTGGAAATGTAAAATCAGGCCGTATTTTTATCACTTTAAACGCGTATAACTTCTAAACCGTTCAAGATATCAAACTCAAATTTTCACAAGTTGTTTCGTTAATGATTTTCAATCTTCAGATGTGTATAAAATTTATTTGCTTGAAATATCGGTATTTTGAAAAAAAACATTTCTTTCCTTTTTTTACTTTTTTCTATAACTATAACGATGAAAAATCACTAAATAAACAAATTGACCATAATTTAAGTCTGATACGTCTGTTGGTTTAAGAGTTCTATGGTCAAAAAGTCAATAATCGAGGCATTTATTAGCAGATGAAGATATGCCGCATAAATAGACCAATAATTGAATAAACTTTATTCTTAGAAAATTTTTACATTTTGTAAAAAAATTGTTTAAAATCATTATTTAGTTTTATGCAACTTAATTTTCAATAGAAAATCATGACATCTAATATTTTGGGTGTTTTTAACGTTGATATCATTTTTGTATTACTTAGATTGTGACTCAAGGACACAAATTTCATTAGTTTGATTGAATCTGTGTTTTTAGTTGTTAGCAGAATGGAGTACTAAGCCAAACATAAAGGCTACGCATCTGTATAGCCTACAAAACCAACTATATAGGCTACGAATCTGTATAGGCTACAAAGTCAACTATATAGGCTACGTCTCTGTATAGCCAACTATGTAGGTTACGCATCTGTATAGCCTACAAAACCAACTATATAGGCTACGAATCTGTATAGGCTACAAAGTCAACTATATAGGCTACGTCTCTGTATAGCCAACTATATAGGCTACGCATCTTCTAAAAGAAGTACTAGAAATCCAGTGAAATGGCATGGCTTTCTTGCGTGCTATTAACCAAAACTGGATGGTCTTGAGATTGCTTAATGTGACTATTGTATTTATACAAGCTAATAATTTGTGTATTAGAAGTAATTATTATCATTAGGAACTCTGTATGTATTATAATAAATATAAACACCATTATAACCCTGATGATAATGATATATTTACCGAAACATTGGTGTAGCACAGCGGTTCTCAACCTGGGGAGGCGTGGAATAATTCCAGGGGAGGCGTCAACATATTTTTTAAAAAATTGAATTTGATGTTGGACACAAACACATAATCATTGAAATTTCTTTATAGCTTAATAGAGCTATAAAGCTCTATTTCTTTACTCAATAAAATGTAAGTGAGCATCTGTCCAGGCGTAAGAAACTAGCTGTGACTCAGCATAGCAGGGCTTTTGTTTATTAATAGCGTGGCGGGGCGTAGTTGCCTTAAGAGAATGATTCCAGTGGAAGTTTTCGAATGGAAATTGAAAAGGCCGTTGCGGCTTTTTACAAAATTGCCTTGTTGATAGCTAAAGACAAGAAACCCCACACAATCGGTGAGTCACTCATAAAACCTTGTTTGCTTACTGCTTATAGTACTGTGCTCGGTGAAGACAGCTACAATAAAGTTGCCAAAATTTCTTTATCTAACGATACAGTCAAACGTAGAATTGATGACATGGCTATTGATTTGAAAAATCAACTGGTGCAAAAGCTAAAAAACTCCCCATTCTTTGCATTGCAGTGCGATGAAACAACAGACATTTCAAAACAAGTGCAATTGTTGTTTTACTGTAGATATATAGATGAAAAGAAATTCCTTGAAGAAATACTGTTTTCAAAAAATCTTTAAACAACAACTAAAGCAGTCGATATACTTTCTTCTCTTCAAACATTTTTAGAAGCTAATGAACTTCCCTGGGAGAGTTATTGGAATATGTACTGATGGACCTCAAGCGTTGACAGGTTGCCGATCAGGATTTATTGAATTGGCTAAGAAAAAAACCCTAAAATAATTGGATCCCATTGTATCATCCACAGACAAGCTTAGGCTTGCCAGACTCTCCCTGAATCACTTAACGCTGCTTTGAACTTAGCAGTTAAAGTAGTGAATCACGTCAAACCCAGTGCTTTGAATACCAGACTTATTACAGTGTTGTGTCAATAACTGAACAGTAAGCAAGAAACACTTCTCTTTCACACCGAAGTTTGTTGGTTGTCCAAAGGTAATATGCTTGCAAGATTGTTCAACTTGAAATCAGAAGTTTAAATCTTTTTGATGAGTTCAAGTGAAGAACTGTAGCAATTTACAGATTACAAATTTATCTTTTACCTGGCATATTTGTCAGACTTTTTCGAAACAATAAATCTTCTGAACCTAAAGCTACAAGGTCAGAAAAGTACTTTGAAGAACTATGATTAAATTGAGAGTTTTTCTGAGAAGATGGGTCTTTGGCAACGCCGCCTGCACATTTCGCAGCCGAACATTTCTTCCTTTCCAAAATTAAACAACCTCCTCGATGGTACCCAAAGTCTTCCAAAAGACCTAGTAAATGAAATGAAGGACCTAATATCTGAGCATTTGTTGTCTCTGAAGAACAAAATCGGAGCCTATTTCCCAGATATAAACTCGGAAAACTGGGAATTCAAGTTAACAAGAGACCCCTTTCAAATCAACATTGATATACCTCCTGATCACATTCAAGAACAAACAATTGACTTGCAATGTGATTCCAAAGCTAAATTGGATTTCCCATACATGGATCTCGAAGATTTCTGGCTACAATATTTTCCTGTTTACCCAGAAGTAGCAATGGAGGCAGTCAAGTTGCTTGTACAATTTTCATCAACTTATCTATGCGAGACAGGATTTTCAGCCCTGGCTAATATAAAATCTAAATATCAAGCCAGACTAGATGTGGAAAGTGACCTGCGGTGTTCTTTGTAAAAATTTCATCCAAACATACAAAAAATAGTTAACGAGAAGCAGTGTCAGCCCTCACACTAGCACTACAAAAGTAGAGAACATTTTTCTGGTTACATTATTGATATTTTGTTGTGATTTTTTCGATGATTTGTGTAAATAAAATTTGTATTTGAGCAAATATGATTTTATATTCCTTACCCTTACTAGAGTATGTCTAGCCTAAGTTCAAAGTCATTTTACTCAAACATAATATAAGTAAATTTATCATATATAAGTCTAAATTAACTTAATCCGTAAAGGGAGGCGTGACCTGAAGGGGGGCCTAAAAGGTTGAGAACCCTTGGTGTAGCAGAAGAAAGTATTTGCAAAACCGCTGTCTTTAATTTCTAAATTTCCATCATCTTTATTTAGGTTTCAGAGTCACGAACCTATTAAGACTGAATCTTCAAATTTAATACTATCAAACTCAAAACTCAGACCTAAATCAATGACAAAATATTTTTAAAGGGCAATTTTATAACAAACCAAACATTTGTTTTTGAAGTACACACTTTATTATACCAATACAATACAAAAGTACAATACTCTTGTTATTATTATATATGTATACACTCTACAAATATTATGTATATATTACATATGATGACAACCAACATCGAGGATGTTATACTTATGTCTATCTGTAACCTACTGGTTCCTTTATTGCTTCAAATATGTATATATTATTCTCATTAACATTTTTACAATATATATAACCTGAAATATGTTCTTAACAGTTGAATATGTATTAATGGCTATAAATGTAACATTTTTTCATACAAATAACATCTATTAACAAATTTTGTATTCACAAAAATCAACATATTTGTACATAGTATATATTTTTCAAATATAAATACATTTACACAAAATTATCTTACATATTATATACAATTTGTCCATGTTACTTAAACCATAAACAGACTCATGAGTTTTGAACATATAATTTTTTTTAATTCTATATTCTGAGGTACTCTGATAAAATATAAGAGGTACTTCTGTGAATATTTCTATTTGTTTTTGTTTCCCTTAGTATTTTATAAATATCTATAATCAAGTACAAGCTATATAGTATTTAAAGTTCTGCTTGTGTGTGATTGAAGAAATTTTTTTCAAATTTTGAACCCATCATTACTGTCTCATTGCTGCTCAGTGGGTGAAAAAATTATTATTATAATAAAATTATTTTAATATATTATTTTTTTAAAAAGAGCAACATTAAATAGTAAACCAAATCCCAAAAATAACCAAAAGGAAAAATAAAGACAAGATATTCATAATATAGTTATACAAGAATATGTAGCAATTACTCTATTAATAAATTACAGCATGATTTTTATTTATATTTCACTTGTTAAGATTGAAAATGTTACGTTTGGTGTTAATTTTATTTAAACAATTACCTCATTTATATTTATTTAGAATAATAAATAAATCCACTTATTTATTTGTGTTTAAAAAATATGAAAAATATTATATGGTGACAACTGTATAAACTGCCATTGGCATATAAAGGAGGAAATTTAATCATTGGTACTTATTTCAAATTTATAATACTTAAATGTAAAACTGCTACTGTATTTCAGAAGTTAAAAATTATAAATAGTTTTAATATATTATTTCACTATTTAATAATAACAATTTCAAGCATTACTGTTATGTCAATTCAATATTTTGGTGATGTATGTGTGATTCTAAATGTATAAACACATGTTTATACAGAAATACTTGAGTTTTAAATCAACTAAAGTAAATACGCTAAATAACATGTCAAAATATAAAAATTATATATTGCCAAAATTTACTGATAAAGTTTATAACTTCAATAAGGTATATTACTTCTAAATCTAACATAAGTATATCGCTTATAATATGTTTTTCTCTTAAACACAGTTCTAAGCTTTTATTCATTTTAAAAGAACATATTAAATGTGAAAGATCTACTTATTAACTAAACGTAAAACAAACCCTTTGAAATTTATTTGTTCTTAAATGAGTTAATTTATTATAAACTTTTGAATCAAAGGAAAATGACATGCTAGTTACTGAAGCTGAATTATATTTGTTCATAAATACTTAGAAAGTCATTTCTGTTGATTGCTACACACAGCTGAATTTAACCCCTGAAACATGAAAACAAATTTTAAATAAATCTTAATATCTAATATTATTTGATTCCATATTTAACTGGAACTATTTGGCTGGCTTCACAACGGATAAGGCGCAGAGCAGGCGAGACATTTTTACCTTGCCGTGCCGCGCCATATACGAGGTGTGGCTATTAAATAACGAGACTGACGTTGTAAAAAGTTTTATTCTCATTTTATACATAATTATTTATTATCGCCTTCAATATACACCCCTTCTCTATCCCTGCAACGCTCCATGCGAATTTTCCATTGTTGGAAGCAGTGCTGAAAGTCATCTTTTGTCAACTCTTTTAGTACTCTTGCCGCTTTCTCTTTAACAGCTTCCACGGACTCAAATCTTGTTCCTTTTAATGCAGATTTCACCTTAATCCAGATTTCACATGTTATTACCCTTTCCAATAAATTTGGGTCATTTTTAATGGAATCTAAAATGTCAGTACAAACATTTTTGCGAGTTTCTTTTTGTTCAAACGTGAGAATCTTTGGCATCATTTTGGCACACACTTTTTGCATGTTCAAATTGTCATGTAAAATTTGCCGTACACATTCTTTATCAATGTTTACAGTTTCAGCTATAGCACGAATACTCAATCGACGATCAGACCGAATCAAATTAGCAACTTTTTCAACATTGTCATCCGTTTTTGACGTTGAAGGGCGACCTGGCCGCGAATCATCTTCAACGTCTTGTCGGCCATCTTTAAAACGTTTGAACCATTCAAAAACTCGTGCACGGGATAAACATTCACTGCCGTACACTTCTTTCAGTAAATTATAAGTTTCAGTAGCGGTTTTTCCAAGTTTAAAGTGAAATTTAACAACAATTCGTTGCTCTATTATTACACTATTCGGCAAAACAAAATAACAACGTTAACGGAAATGAAGGTTATAACTAAACCGTGTTACTTACGTAGATGAGGCTAAGGGCATTTTGAAGAGAAAGCTTCACACTAAACAGCTGACAGTCAATGGCGGATTACGCATGCGCACTTTTGCTGCCGCAACGTCAGTCTCGTTATTTAATAGCCACACCTCGTATATATATATATATATATATATATGTGTGTGTGTGTGTGTGTATATACAATCGAATCGTCTATATAACGAAATCCTCTATATAATGAATTTTTACCTTGTCTCATGACATTTTAGAAGTTATACTGCTCATTTACCTCTATGTAACGAATTTCGGACCTCTTAATAACAAAGTTTTTTCTTCACTTCAACCGAAGAAACGTAGTGTTGTATAGGCAGCTCACAATGGCATTTTCAGGAAATTGTTTATTTTCAGCAGGAAGGTCAACAAAACCAAGAATGGTAGGCGAAACACATGTCGGCAATTGACTGTGTGTTATAGTTCGGTTCAGTTAAGAATGCAGTGACTCATCACTGAAAAATACTGTTTTTGAATTGTTTCTCCAAAGCTGGATATAATTCGGTCACACATGAAGAGGACAGTGAGGACAACATAACTTTAAGTGAATTAAAAAAGCAATGGGATTTTCTGAAGGGTTCAGGAAACGTAGCTGATGACGTTCCACTTGAAGATTTTATTTGTCTGGAAGAAGATTTGGCTGTTTCCAACTTTCCAGACGACGAAGACATACTCCAAAGCGTCCAGATGACAAACTCAAATGAACTTTTGAAAGATGATGATGACGACTATGACGATGATTGTGATGAATCTGAAGAGAAGAACCCTACAGATCATGAAGTTTTACAAGCTTTCAAAATCATCTGGCGAGGATTTCAACTGAAAGATGGTGTACCAGACAACATTTTTGATTGTCTGAATAAATGTGAAACATTCATTGAACGTAATGTTTTATTCAAACGCAAAGTGCAACAAAAAATTACTAACATTTTCAAGTAAAACTTTGAAAACTAGAAACGATTGAAAATGTACCTATAAGTTACTGTATTTACAGCACTGTATTACTGTACATCGTATTTTATGTTTAATTTAATACAGTATTTTTTTTCTAAGGATACAATCTGTGAAGTGTATAAAACAGCTTGTGTTGCTTGAAATTGAATTGTGTATATAAAAATAAAGTACTGATAGATTGTGTGTATTCAAATAAAATCAGTATAGGCAGTTAATAAATGTAATACAGTTAATAAATAATACAGTTACTAAATTACGGTTTACTGAGTTTGCTTCGATTAAATTCCACTACGTTCAAGTCATGCTTCCTGAAAATGAATTGGTGAGTGTACTTATTTACCAGTAAGTTTTCATAAGCATTAGATAACTTATCATAATAGCCTATACAGAGTAGACTCTATGAAAAATATTGACTATGGATATCTAATACAATGAAGAAACATTTTGAAAACATCAATAAAACAATTTTAACAACTTGAATTTCAAATAAATTGAGACATTATAAAACATTATCCTATATTAACATTGGCCTATTACACTAACTACGCTCCCTTTTATTACCGCACGTAGTGCGGTATGCATAATGCGGTAAGATCAGTAAGATGGGGTGGGAACATTCTTTACAACACAACCTCTCAATAACGAATACCTCTCTACAACGAATTTTTTCTCTGGATAATCGACTTCGTTATACAAAGGTTTATCTATATATATATAGGTAAAATCATTGCACTTAATGGTGGATAAAATTACTTACAATAGTAATATATTAACTTTATATATATATATATATATATATATATATATATATATATTTATTTATTTAGGTTAGTTCTAGCAGAGCTTAAAGCTTATTTAATAATTTTTGGACTAGATAGGAGACTGACAGACTTACCTAATGGCAATAGTCCAAAACTGCAATTTCTTGGAAATAAATACACACATATAAAAACTTAACGAACTATTGAAATGTTTCGATCAAAAATGATCTTCATCAATCAAAAAAGAAAGAAAAGACTGAAGTGAACCACAGATGTGTATAAATATCCAAATGTCAGATTCACAGATTTATAGTTTATGATAGAGTTCACATATAGCAGTATATCATAAACTATAAATCTGTGACATTTGGATATTTATACACATCTGTGGTTCATTTCAGTCTTTTCTTTTTCTTTTTTGATTGATGAAGATCATTTTTGATCGAAATATTTCAATAGTGTGTTTAAGTTTTTATATGTGTCTATTAATTTATTTCCAAGAGCTTGCAGTTTTAGACTTTTGCCTTTTGGTAAGTCTGTCAGTCTCCTATCTAGTCCAAAAATGCCTATATATATATATATATATATATATATATATAGCTTTACAACACTGTTTTCTTGTATTCACTTATCACTTTCACTATATGTACTTTTACTTAAGTAAAATCTAAATTTGATAATATATTCAGTGTTTGTAATGTTAGGGCAGCAATTCAAATGAAAGTGACTGTTCAGATATATTAAAGTGTGAATTGTACTTGGTATTTTAGCATTCAACAGAATTCCACTAAATGTTATTTTTTACACCAGCTTTGTCAAAAATTTACTTGTTTAAGAAAAGATATAATTTTAATAGAATCCAGACAGATTAAAAAGTATTAGATTTGCTAAAATCCTAGCTAATTAACAATTTGTCTATGCTATAAATATGCCAGATAAATTTTATGATCAATAAACCAAAAATAATTTAATATTGAAATACTTACCATCATCACTTGAGTAACAATTGTGACAATGGAGTTTATTGTTACGTACACGTACATCTGTTCCCATAAGTCCATCACCCAGTTGTACGCAGCATACACAACATTTGAAACAGTTGATATGGTAGAACAGGCGCAAGCTTTCAATAATCATTGCAGCACCTCGACCTATTGTAAATTTAGAAACAGAATTGTGGTATCACATTAATGTACTATTTTGCAAAGTAAAATGCATTAATTCTTTTTTAAGCCATTTCAACCTAGAAAGTCAGTTTTAGTTTTCAAATAATTGGTCAGTTTTTTTCTCCTTTTATAACATTCTATGTAATATTTCTTAACAAACATATATTTATTTATAAAATTGTACACACTTATAACAATAGAATGTTTAGCTGTTATCAATAATTTCAAACTGAAGGGTGAGTACTCAAAAACAATTCCAATTTAAGTAAAACATTCAGTAAAATATACAGATGGATTTGTATTCAATTCCTTCTATTAGTTCACACTCTCCTTATATATATCTTGTACAAATTTCCAATCTTTAAAAACATACTTTTTATTCATCTACTTGAGTTCAAATACATTTTTCTTGTAGGGGCTGATACTTGACGTTTTGATACTTGATACAGTCTTTTCAAATATTAATTCATTAATTAACAGCTGATTTTATGTTATAGGTTATGTGGAAGAACAGCTATTTTAACACATAGGTTATGTTACTTTATTTATATCAATAATTAATATAAAAAATTATTGTAATTATTTAACAATAAGTAGCTAAGATAAAATTTGTCTGTAATGTGGTGTAGACTCACAAATTTTTTTTAAAATAAAAACTCGGTTGATACATAAGTGTTGACTCATCTATCAACCGAGTTTTTATTTAACAAATTTTGAGTTGAGCTAAGTATAAATCGACTTATTACTTGTTTACATACTAGTGCATATACAATTTTGTAATCAAAATATAAACTCTTGAATTTTTAAAGTCAAATTTTTTGTAGGTAATACAAAATTATAAAATATTATTATTTGTGTACTCTTACATCTAATGACAGTAAAACCTCTCTAATTCATCACTATTTAATTTTTTCATCTCCTGTAGTTCGCCACAATAATAACAAGCATCTTCTACACCGTCACGTAGTATAGGCACCATCAGAAAAGAATTCTTTAGTACAAAAGGAAATGACAAACTCTTTTAAAATACCTTATTTTTTTCTTGTTAAAGTTATTGTTCTCACAAAGTACTGTAATAGGTTTTTGTAATTACGACCTATACTCCAGGCTACTAGAGTTGTATAACAGTGGTACTTAGTTTTTCACCAGATATAAATCATGTAAGTACAACTTTAATTACATTACATACCTATTTTCGTATTTATGTGTTAAGATTACCCACAATTACATGTTTAATTCATGAGTTCGCCTCTCTGTAGTTAACCCCTCGGTCCCGAGCATACCGAGTTCTAGAGGTTTTAATGTAATTATAAATAATTATCTAAAACACTCTTATATCTATTAATATTTTTTGAAAAATAATTACAACTATTATTAAAAAGTAAAGAACATTATTAATATGTAACAAACCTAATTCTTCTCCACAATGAGAACACTTCTTTTTCCCACTAACACTGAGCATTTTCTCTTGGTTTTCACTTCCAGGTTGTGACCTAGTTTCCACTACTGAACTTGGTTCCACCCTGTGCAAGAAAAAAATCACAAATTATATAAACTAATGTCTTAATTATAATACATTGGAATTTGAAAAATTTGTAGGAGGAATAAACCTGGTTCTTAGAGGATTTAATGAAAATATTTGTCAATAATATAAAGATAGTATTACACACAAGTAGATTACTCAGATCATAGGTACTTTTAACTAAATATAATAACGTTGAGTGCAGGATTTCCCTTCTGTGTGGGGAGGCCCAGCAATGCTGCACGTGCTATTGTTTAGTAATAAATAAATTGATAAATTTAACCTTTGAACTGTTTCTGAACATCATTCATGAGGATAAATCTTGGTTTTTGTTTCATAAATAATATCAGCTCCTGATAAAGGTTGCATTTCCTGAGTGCAGCAGTCAATGTGTTAGTCAACATTATTGCTAGTTAGGCAAAGCAAAATTGTTTATTATTATTATTGTTTATGAAAGCAAAAACTGTAACACTATTATTACAGTAGAAAGTCAAAGATCAGAATCTGAAAAATGGAACATCTAAGTAACTGCAGCCTATTATGCTATTCATAACTTACAAGTCATCTTTCTGATAAAAACTAATAATAATGGAAGTGTTTATAATCGGAACTTATTTTGTAGTCTGTAAGTTATCTTTCTGAGGAATAATAGTCACTACATTGTCGTGGAAACTGATAATACCTAGTTAGGTTGCATTTTTAGTTAAGTGTTGTTTTGTTGACGGCATCTATTTATTGTTTACTACGTGTTGTAACGGTCTGGAATGCCGTCCAAATTGGGAAATTAATAATTTCCTATTTTTTAAATAACAATTTTAATATTTAAATAATAAGGTTTTAATTTATGGTATAAGGAAACGTAAAGAGTCAAGAAGTCAGTAAAATTTTGAATAAGTATTATTAAGACAAATTAAAAGTTATAATAGCATGAAACTCTAATAACTAACTAAATTTGACAAACGGGAGTGAAGTGAAAAATTTCTAAGTGCCGAAAAATGCTAACTTGAGAATTAGGCCACATAGAACTAGCATCGACATTTTGAAATGACCAGAAAAATCCATAATGAACAAAAATGAAAACAGAATTTTAAAAACTCAAATAACAAGCCATTTTAAAATAATAGACATTTTTCAGTGTTCTAAAACAGATAACAAAATTATGCAGATTGAATCGAATACGTTGTCCAACCCGCCCGTACAAGAAAAGAAGCACGGAGATAGCGACGAGCTTAGAGCAGGGAGGAAGGATTACATAGCCGCAATAAATACAGGAACTGAAGGACCTGTAAGGCAGTCTGTAAAAAATTTTAATACGAGGTGCTAACGGTCGTAATGTCAGTTAGTGCCTAGGACAACCACCATAAGGCCAGATGGGACCAAAATAGCCACGTTTCCGCCGTCTACTTCCATCCATGGACGAGGGCTCCAGACTCAGCCTCCAGGACGCGGAAATGAAGAAAGACTTCCATCGACTGACCAGGGATGGCAACTTCCGATGTCCAGAGACCAGGGAATCCAGACGAGAGGACTCTAGGACCGGCAGGAAATCCTTGGCAAGTCATTTTCTCTATTATATACAAATTAACGTCAAATTTAGTCAGTTAAATTTATTAAATTCAAATTACCAATTAAACTTAAACAATGACTTTATTCTATCTTGAAAAATTAAATAAATCTTAAAAATAATAAAATTAATTAGAATAACAAAATTGTTTAAATAATGAATAATAAATATTAAATTTACAAAGTGGTTTTGGCCATAAGCCAATCATTTTCAAGAAGACCAGATTTATTGAATCATATAAATTTTAAAATTATTTATAATAAAATGTGAATTTACCAATTCAATCTTGAAATGAGAAGATAAAATTATTTATTATGTTAAATTTGGAAATAATTTTGTTTAAAAATGTGTAAATGTAGTTAATGAATTATATATGAAATGTAGGATTTAAATATGTGAAAAATAATGAAGTTTTAATTAATTATTTGAGAGAGTTAAATGTATTTTATTTGAAAAGATAATTATTTTAGTTTAAAATCAGTAATTAAATGCATTATAAAAACTTACAGTATTTGAATTTATCCTGTGTTGAACAACCAATAAAAACTTTTAGTTTTTTCCAACTGATAAATAATGATTATAAAATCAAAATACAGTTTTAATTAAATTTCATTAATTAATAAATATATAAAATTAAGAACCTAATATCTTCAAACGAGTTCTCTCCTGAGAACAATTCTATTGAGCTATTCTAAAAATTAGTTGGTTTTTTGTATTGAAGCCCAGAGACGATGTCTACTGGCAGATCATGTTTAAAGAACACAGGAGCCTTTTAAAATAGGTATCTTAAACATGATCATATTTTGCACGTCCCCTTGCTGTGCCTGCAGATCTCATGAAGTGGTAAGATTCTTTGAAAATTTTGTGTGTTCATATAAATGTTGTTTCTTTCCAGCTGACTGACTATTTTACTGACATGTGTGACTATATACAGACCCAACAAACTTGCCAACCATCTTAGGGGAGGTCATACAAACGTTAAGGTAGAAGTCAGCGGGAATAGGCTTGCATTTGGGGGTGGTCCATTACGCGGGAACACAAAACAGATTTTAGGGATCTTAACACGGTACAGCAGATATATATAAATACAGTAAACTCCTGATTATCCGTGGAATAGGGTGGCTCGGCAACGCCGGATAACGAATTCCCTGGATAATCCGCTAAGAACAAAGAATACGCAAAACGATCGATAATCGATTATTATACCATAAGTTACACAAATAATGACCCCCGGTTAATGCAATTCACAAATAATCTTCAGAGGACAAAATAAATACCGAAAATAATTTAAAATGTAGATGTATTTGACAGATTATAACATCTACGTTTATATGTCTAACTATTTACAATATGTACAAAGTATATGTCAAAAGTAAGTATGTATGTACATATGTAATTTCCTTTACACATAATACTTTCACTTTTTAACAAAAAAATCTGTCACTTTCGTCTGTTTTTGTGTGAGCATTGATTTAGCTTTAATGTGCGATCTAAGTTTCTTGAGAACCATTTTGTCGCACAGTGTCTACTTGTGTCACAAAGCCATAAAGATCGATAATGTATATGAAAAAAATGGATAATGCATATGTCACGTCCTAGACTATTTATAGCCGAGATTAGCTGACATTTGTTTACAATCTTATGATACACATTAGGTTTTCGGGCGTCCAAGCATTTTGTCATTGTCTTTTATATACAGTAGTCTGCTCGCCCCTTTTATTTCGCTGGCCCACATCAGGATGCTTCCCTTTCAATGTAAAAATTAGTACGTACATATTTACATATCTATTCCCTTCATCTTAACTTCTATTAAGCCTTATTTGTATTTACGTTGTAATTCACCGTTTGGAAATTTAAACACATGAATCTGATTGGAATAAAAATTGTATATTTGTAAAACAATGGCAGACCCCGGATAATCCGCAAAGCAGTTAATCCGCCCACGGATAATCGGGAGTTTACTGTATATAATAAATATGTAATTGTGCCAACAACAAAACAGAAGAGGAGCGGGGGGGGGGACGTTGCAGTGTGTTCTATCAGCCTGAATCTGTGTTTAATTCTATATATATCAGCTTTTAGTACAAATGTCATACTTGTTATGAAAATCACACAGAATCTTGTGTAACTCAATAGCTTTTATTAAAGCAGTTAAGAGATTTACCCGTCTTAAAAGCAGATTATTTACAACAACAAAATAAAGATATTTGCTCTTGATTAACAACTGTTGATTGTATACTTCTTTTTTAACACTATGTTCTATTATTTGTTGAATTAAACATTTAGTTTAACGTCAGATTGAAAGTTTAAAGAAGTGAATTGGTGAAAGTACATTTTGTACAGTACTGTAAATGTATTTCAAAAAGTGTTAAGTAAAAATTTTAATACAAAGCTGTTAGATTAAAGTGCTTGTTTTGTTTGATTTGTTTATAAGCAAAAATATATTTTTAGGTAAAAAATTGACCATTATGTTTTTTTGGCCGGATTTGACCACAACTTAGGTTTGTAATTGGAACATATTGATGATCAAAACCGAAACCGGCCCCAATTAGTTTTAATTACTGATGCTCTACTATATTTGGAGAACTTGTTTCAGTATCTGGTAACTCAAAAACAATCACCCAATGATGTTTTTCTTTTTTATCTTTGTTCTTACTAACTGAAGTTGGTATAGTGAAATTAGTATCATGAAAAGTCATTATTAATATGAGTAGTCTATATTTTTAATCAGCAGTGTACAGTAGAACCTCGATAATTCAGACTAACTCTGACTGTTGCCCATCTGGGTTATCAAAAATTTGGGCTAGCCACAGATTTTCTTCAAAGAAAAAATTTAAAGAAAACTGTACTTAATCACGTTTAGTTAGTTTATGAATACAAACTTTAATTTATTTTGTAAAAACTTACTGAGGCAGAACGTTTTTGATCGCTCCGTGGCATATATTGTACCTACGGAAAAATTCCTTTATTTATCAAACAAAGAGTATTATGCACAGTTTATGAGCATACATATTGTATATACAGTTAAACTCCATTGCATTTCTTAGCAAAAAAAATCTGTAAATTTTAGCTGTTTAATTTTGTGAGCCGCTTTTGTGCTGTGCGATCCCATAGTCTTTCCAGCATAAGATGCACAAACATAACGTTCATTACTTTGTTTATCTGTAGGTCTTAGACATTTTTATTGTTGTGTTACACTGTTGTTTTATATATATATATATATTCTTGATATGTAACGTTATCCATTGTTTTTCCGTTCATATATATATATATATATATATATATATATATATATATATATATATATATATATATATATGAAGTTAATATATTACTATGTAAGTAATTTTATCCACCATTAAGTGCAATAATTTTACCTTGAGTGATGAGGCACCTTTCGGTCAATTGACCATTGTCGAATCACTGATGTTTTTCCGTGATTATCAAGAATATTATATATATATATATATATATATATATATATATATATATATATATATATATGTATGTATGTATTGGGCTTATTTTATTTTTGTTATTTCTTATTTAATGTTTTTTTTTCTACTTCAAAATAATTCTGGGTTATCCGGAGATCTGAGTTAACAGTGTCTGACTTATTGAGGTTCTCCTATATTAATTCTGTTGATTGCCTGATAATTCTGTAATCCTCTGACAATGTTATTAACTTTCTTAACAAAATATACATAAAAATTAATACATGAATAAAATTCATAATACGTGAACATATTACCAACTGACCTTTTCCTGTTATTATTTGTGTCCGATGAATTAATTCTGTTTTGAACTCTTTGGGTCAATGTGTGTATGATGGAATCAGGTAACGGTTTATCTGAGCGAGGTTGTACTTTTGGATTATGCTGTGATGACACCCATTGTTGCTGTTGGGGAGGTGAAGGCCTTTGAGGCTGTTGGTTAATCCATTGACTGTTTTGTTGGTATTGTGGTGTGGACGCCCACTGACTATTTTGTTGTTCCTGGGGAGGTGAAGGCCACTGGGTAACTTTCTGTTCTGGTGGTTGCCAGTTTGTGTATTGTGATGTCCCATTCTGAGGCCACTGTGAATGTGACTGAGAAGCTGCTGGTCTCCGAACAGGAGGAGCTTGTCGTTGATGCTGCTCTGTTATTCGCCTATGTTCCGCTTCCTGTTGGAAGGAAATAAATATTTTCACAATTAAATAATAACATCAATTTATTCTTACAGTTCTTGTAAAACATAAGTTACATAATTAAAACATATATACTCAAAAATCTTTCAAAATACAAAATTGTTAAATTCATGATGTCTACCGATGATAAAAAAAATATGGATAAAACGTTATTGACTGTTTAGGCAAGATATCAGTATATGCAAAATGTATTTATTAAGTGGGATTGTTTCTAGTTTTAAAAATACAGTAATTAATTTTTGTAAATAATCAAATTAAAATAAATATAGATTTATCAAAAGGAAAACATGTTGTAAATAGATACAAAAAAGTATACTTAAGTCACTATTATTTACAATACTAACTGCCGGAATAATATAATATTCAAACTACCTGGATAAGCCAATGTTGGTAATTGTAATTGTTATCTTGAGCTACTTTTTGTTTACGTTTTGTTTGCATCCAATTGTCATTGGAAATCAGTCGAGATCGCGGAGCAGCACTGAGTGCTTGAATAGTCTGGCGAGACATTTGTTGAGCACTTGATGTTCTATAACAAAAGCAACAGAAAATAAATTAATAGTACATAAGTTTTTTCAATATAATATATTTCTAATTGTCAAAAGAAAATTGCTAAATGAAATTATTTTCACAGAATTTTAACTATTCTTTAAAAGTAGGATTCATCTGACAGATGCTTGGTTTGCATTGAAGATGTTTCTACAGTGTTTTGAGCGTTTTTTGACAACAGTAAATTTTAACACTTACAGTGCCAACCGAATTGCCGCTAGCCATTCCCTGTATGCCGGCCATTTTCCTAACTTTTTGAAATTATCTTACAAAATAACCACTTTACTTATGAAAATGTTTTTTTACCTCATTTTAAAGCTCCTTCTTTGTTCTTTCCAACCATATGACTTCCAAATTCCCATCCACACACATTATTGTTTATCAATTTTTAAAATAAGCACTGATTTTCAAGTTTTTGAAAAAGTTGACTGAAATGAAATGTTTTTCTTTATTGTCCTAAAATTAAACTATCTATTCAAAACTACATAAGAACACACTACATATATTATTTGTTCATGTTGAATGATTGAAATTATTTATACTGATGTGGAAAAATTCTATGTTGAATGATAAACTTTGAAACATGTTCCATACACAAAGCTATTTTGCATACTGAACACCAGTAGGAAGTATCTTTTCTTCTGGCATTTCCACTTTCTTTCTTGCCTCTTACAGAGCACACTTTACACATCCTCTGTATTCTACTTTTCCCTGGTGGTGCTGGAATTCTTTCTATAAAGTGATTGCCAGTAGAAAGCCTACTTAGCTGGCCCCCACTAGAACTTGGCCGTGGAGAATCCTCTTCACAAAGAGGCAATTAAGTACACAGAAGTTTTATAAACTGTGTTACTGCCATTTTCTTTCCCTTTACTTTATTGTAAAGAATACATGCATTCACCACACACATAAGAAGGCAATGGAATGCAAGCTTTTTCCACTATTTGACAGTCTTTGTGGTCAAATGCCCCATACGACATCAGCTGATCAGTGCGGTCGATGCCAGCCTTGTTTTGATTATAGTCCAGAACACATGCTGGCTTAGTTTTATCAGTTCCTCTATTTGTTCTGTATGAAACCATTTCAGCAGCATGTCTGGTACTCAGCATGTACACTGGACGTTTATCTCTCCAGCATATAGCTAGAAGATTTCCAGCCCTGCGATAAATTTGCTCCTCTCTTTCAAGAATTGGACTCTTCAAATCCTTTGGCAAACCTCTTCTATTCTTCATCACTGTTCCTACAAGAGCTGTTCTCATGTTTTCAAGTTCTCTTGCAAGATTAGGACTTGTATAGTATCTGTCCGTGTACAAGGTATGGCCTACTCCAGATAAGCTGCCCAATAAACTTGTCACAATGTTGATAATAACATTGCTCAGACCACAGTAAATACTAAAATTCCATACATATCCAGTATCAGCTTCTGAAAGCATGTATAATTTTATGCCATATTTACTTGGCTTCTGAGGCATATACTGCTTGAATTGCAGCCTTCCTCTGAACGCGCACATGCCTTCATCAATTGTTATTTTTTCACCAGGCAGATAGGCCTGCTGAAAACGAAGCTGGATAGTATCAATGAGAGGACGAACTTTATGCAGGGGGTGATAACCTGGTTCACCTTTCTTCAGCGAAGAATTATCATTGATGTGGAAGTTAGAAAGAATAAGTAAAAATCTGTTCCTGCTCATGGTATTTGGGCAATAGGTAGATGCAACAACAGGGTCTTTACTCCAGTGATCAATAATTTGAGGTCTTTGGCTGATGCTCTGGTGGAATATAATGGCAATGAACTTTTTTTATTTCTACTAGGGTAACACATTTCCATTCATTCATCCTTGAATTAGGCTTCAAAGACTGAGAACATCTCAATTGTCTCAAGCTCTGTCTTGCATATAAATTTGTTTGTTGTTTGAAAGTGTTAATCAAATTACTATTAACAAACTGTGAAAAAAAATCCAACACAGAACTATTTTCATCAGGTTCAAAACTATTTGTCACCCCACTGAAACCATTGAAAACATCTAAAGTTGGGGTTGAATCCATGTTGATCCATACTATTTCAGAATCAATCAGTATTTCTGACTCTGGTTCTACTCGTGGAGGTAATAGGAATTGGCTGTATGCTGTCGATAATTGTCTGATTCGTGACGATTTCCTCATTCTCTGAATCCGAATCTGGAACCGAAAATAAAGTTCCTAAAATTCTAGAAGAGAATTTGTACTATTTATAATCAGAAAATGGGGAAATATTGACAGTAAACAAAGCCAACTCACGACAACTTATAGGTTATAACACGAAAGAATAGCTCTACTAACCTAGGTTATGTTGAAATTCCTGCTGAACATAGTCAGGATCATCATCAGAATCATCAAAAATTAAATCTTTATCACCACTATCACTTAGTAGGTCGATGATATCAGAATCAGTCAAACCGGACGTACAAATTATGCTTTGTAAACGAACACACCTGCCACGCAACTGCGACTATAGCAGTTCTCAACGAAAAAACAAAGAAACAAGAAATTTCTGTATACTCATGCACTCTATTGACCGTAGTTTGAACTAGATGAACTGCGCTACAATCTAAGATATTTAAACTCCGTCAATTGACGGAATAACACATTAGAATCACCTTGAAACGAGCATCACGTCAAATGACGTGGTAAGCATTCTTGCTTGTGTTGCCGTGTTCCGTCAATTGACGTGGTTGGCACGGTAAGTGTTAAAAGTCTTTACTCAAACCTTTTTACACACTAGTTTAATACAACTAGTTTCGTGACAGTGTCAAATTCCTCAGTGATTGGCTTTACACTAACATATTTCATTAAAATATCAACATAAATTAACAATAGACTTCATATTGTATAACCTATCAAGAAAACAAATAAAATAAAACATTTAAATGTCAAACAAAAAAAAGAAATCTAAATCATAGGAATTATAAAAATCTTTGGAATGGAAAAGTACATGAGGACATAAATAAATCTTTGGAATGGAAAAGTACATGAGGACATATAAAAATCTTTGGAATGGAAAAGTACATGAGGACATAAATAAATCTTTGGAATGGAAAAGTACATGAGGACATATAAAAATCTTTGGAATGGAAAAGTACATGAGGACATAAATAAATCGTTTTTGAGGTTCAGGAGGTTTTATTTATTTATATTTACATATTACACCACATTTGCTTTAAGTTATTAAAGAAATCTTAACTTACACATCAAAAACTTCTTATTTAGAAGATTTATCTATTCAAGTTATTTATTCTACATTACTATTTTCCTGTATAATACAATTTAATAACATTTTTAATTCTTGAATTTTGTAGTCCATTATGTTCGGTGAATCTTATTAATCACTTAAACAATAATTTATGACTACCCGAACTTTATATTTAGTAAATTTGTTAAAACTTACTGAGACAGAACGTTTTTGATCGCTATGTGCCGATCTTCATCAGTGTCTTCTGCTTGGAGATGTTGGGTCAAGCGGTGACGGTTTTAAAGGTAGGTTTTCGATAGTATCAAAGAGTATGTGTGATTTGTATTGTGTTTGTTCGTTTAATATGTTTGTATTTTCTGTTTTTGTGTGTCTGTAAATTTCATATTGTTCTAGTGTGTTGAGATGTGGCCCTTTTTTGTTGATGTGTAGGATTTCTAAATTATGATAAATGTCTGTGTATTTGTGTCCTGCTTCTTTAAGTGATTGTAAAATGTTGAGTTGGTGTTACGTTTGTGTTCTTCGACTCTTTGTTTAAAGCTGCGACCTGTTTGTCCAATGTAGAATTTGTTACATTTGTCGCAGTTTAGTTTGTATACGCCTGCTGCTTGTAGTTTATCTTTGTTGTTGGTGTTGTGTTGTATTTTGTATTGTAATTTGTTATTGGTTTTGTATGCTATTTTGTAACCTATTTTTTTAAATGACAAAATCAATGACTACATAATAAATAATAATATAATACAACTAGATACAGACCCAACAGAAAAATATCACAAAACCATCAAACAACTAATTAATACATCTAAATACGAGGGCTATTCAGAAAGTAAGGAACGTTTCTGTCTGATGCCGCTAGGCGCGCGCCGATCTCGTACATTTTGGTGCGTGCACACTCGGCAACTCAGTCGGCATCCAGCAGTAACAACGGAAACATTGCCCGTTTTTTCGCAATTTCAACTGAAGATGTGCGCTGCGATTGAAAATCCCACCAGTTGTGAGGTGCAGTCAGTTTTTTGTTGGCAAAAAACTTAAAACCGATAGACATTTATCGCCAAGTGTGTGAAGTTTACGGAAACAGCGTAATGAATGAAAGTTCTGTGAGAAAATGGTGCATTCAGTTTAAAAATGGCCGAACTCACGTTCATGACAAGGCGAAGAGAGGACGCCCAAGCATTGTGACTGATGAACTGGTTGCTAAAGTTGAGGAAAAGGTTCGCGAAAAACGCCAATTCACGATAACGGAGCTTTCGCTTTGTTTCCCACAAGTTTCACGGACTTTGTTGTTTGAAATTGTCACACAAAGGTTAGGCTACCACAAATTTTGTGCAAGATGGGTGCCGAAAATGCTCACTGACCCCCATAAAAGTCAGCGAATGGAGGCAAGTTTGACATTTCTGGATGCCTACGACAGACATGGTGATCCACTACTGGATCGCATCGTAACTGGTGATGAGACATGGGTAAAATGCGTTAATAGCGAAACGAAATTACAGTCCATGGAGTGTGGGCACACAAGCTCCCCCAAATAACCAAGAAAATGTTTGCAAACATTTTCAGCAAGGAAGATTATGGCAACGGTCTTTTGGGACAGGCAAGGTGTGCTTCTTATTGACTTTCTTGAACGTGGTGCAACAATAAACTCTGAGCGGTACTGTGAAACTTTGCTCAACCTTAGGAGAGCAGTTCAAAACAAGCGCCGAGGGAAATTGACGTCAAAAATTTTGTTTGTGCATGACAATGCTCGACCTCACACAGCAAACCGCACCAAAGAACTCCTTGAGTCATTCAAATGGGAGCGATTTTCACTTGTTTCCAAGAATGAAGACCTAGCTAGCAACACAACGCTTTGACGACGACGCTGCTGACACTGAGTGGCTGACATCGCAGGCGGCAGATTTCTATGATGAAGGAATTTCAAAGCTTGTCCACCGGTACGATAAATGTCTCAATTTGTTTGGCGACTACGTAGAAAAGTAGTATTTTAGTTGCTCTTTCAGATGTATATAATAAAAATTTTTTATTGTGCTTATTTTTTTTTTTTTTATTCAAAAACGTTCCTTACTTTCTGAATAGCACTCGTACATTATCAACAAAGACAAAAAATCCCATCCAAAACAAATTCACCCTAAAGCACCTACCCTCCGCGCTCTTCCCAAAATTCACAAATCCAACGTTCCCGTCCGAGCCATCATCAACTACCAGAATGCCCCTGCACATAAATTAGCAAAATACATGGACAAAATAACTAGACAATCCATTAACTTAAACACAGAAACACACATAAAAAACAGAACAAACCTCATAAATAAAATAAAAGACATAAACATACCATACAATTCAACACTACTATCACTCGACATAACAAATATGTACACCAACATACCCATACCCGAAACACTCAACATCCTAGAAACCCAATTAATACAGAACAATATACCTAAAACCCGCGTTACCGAAACCATAAACATCTTCCAAATCATCACCGAACAAAACTATTTCACCCACAACTCAAACTTCCATTCACAACCAGATGGCCTACCCATGGGAAGTCCTATCAGTAGTGTCCTAAGCGAAATTTTTCTACAACACACAGAAAACATGAAGATACTCACAAACAATACACATGCACACAAAATTATTTACTGGCACAGATATGTCGATGATATCATAACACTATACAGAGGCAAGTCCCGTCAATGTGAAAAACTCCTCACCTACACTAATAAAATACACCCAAAACTCCACTTCACTTCAGAAATTGAAACCAACCGATCCCTAAGCTTCCTCGACCTAACTATAATAAAAAGCCATACACAAAAACAGAGCTTCAACATTTACAGAAAACCCATAACAACATGCACACTTATCCACAACATCTCAAACCACCCTATCCAACACAAACACGCTGCCTTCAGATCCATGCTCCATAGACTTAAAGAAATCCCAATGACCACAGAAAACATGAACAAGGAACTAGACACAATTAAATATTTAGCATACACAAATGGATACAACACCACAATAATAGACAAACTATGGTACAATATACAAAAAAAACACTAAAATTAACACTACAGGTAGGGAAAACAAATACATCACATTACCATTCATAAACAAAACAACAAACAAAATAGCCCGCAAATTTCAAAATATAGGATACAAAATAGCATACAAAACTAATAACAAGTTACAATACAAAATACAACACAACACCAACAACAAAGATAAACTACAAGCACCAGGCATATAAACTAAACTGCGACAAATGTAACAAATTCTACATTGGACAAACAGGTCGCAGCTTTAAACAAAGAGTCGAAGAACACAAACGTAACACCAACTCAACATTTTACAATCACTTAAAAGAAACAGGACACAAATACTCAGACATTTATCATAATTTAGAAATCCTACATATCAACAAAAAAGGGCCACATCTCAACACACTAGAACAATATGAAATTTACAGACACACAAAAACACAAAATACAAACATATTAAACGAACAAACACAATACAAATCACACATACTCTTTGATACTATCGAAAACCTACCTTTAAAACCGTCACCGCTTGACCCAACATCTCCAAGCAAAAGACACTGATGAAGATCAGCACATAGCGATCGAAAACGTTCTGTCTCAGTAAGTTTTAACAAATTTACTAAATATAAAGTTCGGATAGTCATAAACTATTGTTTAAGTGATTAACATTTTAAGTCTGAAACAGTTTTTTAAAAACATTTGTTAATGTTTTATATTTTTTTTCTTTTCATGATAGGTTGTATGATTAGAAATCTATCGTTATTTTGCATACACGTAAATATCATGGTTTAATGAAATATTTTAGTGTTAGCCAATTTCTAAGACAGACTGCCTCTAAAACTAGTAGGCCTACGTATTAAAAAAATTGTGTAGCGTGAGGTTTGAGTAAACCTTTACCAACGTGAATTGTTTTAACTAGCTAAGGCCTAATTTTATACAGCATATTTTGAGTTAAGAACAAATCTCCTCATTTATTAAATATTTTGCTTTTCTACTTTTTTTATAATATGTACGTATATATTGTCACATTTTGTAATTAAACATTCTAAAAAAATACCTATTTTAAAATAATAGTTATTTCTTTAAAAGTTAACTATAAAAAGTGATTTTTTAATACTAAAGTAATATGTATTATTTTTCAGCTCATAAAGAAACTTAAACCAACAACTCTGTACTTCCAGCTTTAAAATAATTGAAAATTGTAGGAAAAATTAAACAAATAAAAAATGTTAATATAAAATAAATTAAGTATCATATAATGAAATAATATATAAATATTTAGTAAAAGATCAATTATTATTATTATTTTATAAAGTATGATGTTCCACATATTTAAATCAAACCAAACAAAATCTAACTAGCAATACTTAATCCATAATTAACAAACTATTAATCATATTAAAAATTTGTTTAGCAAAAAGATGTATTATAGCAATGTTTTGTTTAGATAAAATTAATGAATTATTTAAATATAAGAAATTGAAAGGAAATAAAACCCTTACTGTTTCTCTTGATTTCTTGGTAGGATAAGAGGCTTAGATGGCGGTATAGGAGGCGGTGGCCTCCGTGGTTGAGTAGCAGCTAAATCAGGCATTGATTGGCGATAATCTACCTTTGAATAAGCACTATTATTAGTTAAAGATTGCCGGTCTACACTTTGTTCTGCAACAGTATGCTGCGTAACTGAAATATCTTGCATTGATGATGGCCACTGTTGCTGCAAAATGCTTGCTCGTTGTCGCAACAGAGCCTCTTGTTCCTTCTCCAGATGTTCATGCTCAGATATGAGGATTTCCTATGTTAAAAGGACATAAGGTTATATTATTATTTTAAATCCATTTAAAAATGTGTTGAATTGAGGTTTGAATAAAGCTATGTTGAAGCTTGTTTTCAGGGCCAGGTACATTTTATTGTATATACTTTATAGTAACAAAAATTTATTTATATTGGAAAATATTAAATTGTTCTCTATTTGATGTGTGTAATTAACCACAGTCCATTCAACATCACATTATTTCACAAACAATTCAAGTAGGATGTAAAAAGTATAATTTAGATTTTTTTTAGTATATTAAAAATTTAATAAAAGAAAAATTACTAGATTCTAATAATTCATTAGGGTTTTATAATGAGCTGATTAATAGAGTAGAGCCTCAATAATTCGAGGTATATGAAAGAGGCATATATGGCTGTAAATACTTCTTGGAAGCCCAACTCATTTCCTTTGCATACCGTATTGATATAAACATATTTTGGAAGCCAGAGTTATTTCCTTTGCATACTGTATGGCTATAAGCATATCGTAGAAGCCAGACATCATTTTTATTCAAATAGATAAAATAGGGTCAAATAGAAATAGGCTTGTATTGAATGGAAGCTTGAAATATCGAGACTCAGAATTTCAAGACTCTACTGTATTTAATTAGTACTAAAATAACCAACTCATTTTTGATGATTTCATCTAATTCATTATCAGGAGGTAATATATTTCAATAAATCCCCTTATCAAATTTGCAATGCTTTGAAGAAGTGTCATTTTGAACACTTCAATCATTTCTAAATATCTTAAAATTCATTGCATATTATATTTCTGTTCAATTTTCATTTTATTTTTTTTTTCATATGAATGTAGCATTACTTATTTATTAAATGTACAATTATTTGGTTTAATTTCATTAACTTGAATTTGTTAAACTATTACTTTTGTTTTAATTTAAATGGGTGATTATGCATTGAGATTAAAACATTATGGCCTTAAAGCAATTGCTATACAACCTAGTTGCTAGTTACTAATAGCAAGAGCATATATATATATATATATATATATATATATATATATATATATATTAAATATGGTGATATGTTTTCTTGTATATATAGTTAATAAATTTAAAATATTTCAAACACAAGAATACTTTTAATGAATATAAATATATATATTAATATTAATAATATATATATTATTAATAATATATATATATATTAATAATATATATATAATAATATTAATAATATATATATATATATATATATATATATATATATATATATATAACTGATGTTAGAAAACTCTTGTGTTTGAAAATTTGTCTACCTTGCACACACACACACACACACACACACACACACACACACACACACACACACACACACACACACACACACACACACTGTTAACCAGGACATCAAGTGTATAAAAATTGGCTGGTTATTTTAGCTGTTAAAGATAATAATCAGGTGATTATGAAAAAATAAAAAATTAATAATAACAACCTCTACATTAAAACACAATAGTGAGGTGTAATATTCTATTAATATTTGTCATAGTGCAATAAACTTGGTCTCGAAATATTTATTTAAAATTAAGCCATGTTTACTATTCTTATACATTTTTCTATAAAATGTTATTTTTTAAATCATTAAACTTTAAATTTTAAAGCTATTTTGATATTGGAAGTGAAAAACAGGTATACAGACATTCAGAAAACTAAACAAGAGATTATTTACTCTATAAGCCATTTTGTTTAAATTTCTTTGTTGTAAATATCTTGAATTCACTGAATAAATCATAAGTAATTATTGAATAACTGATTGAAAACTATTAACTTACTTGCTGAGGCTTTTTTGAAATGAAACAATTGTTTTGAAACATGTCAGCAGGTAAGTTGATACTTTTCACTCAGTTACTCAATAATTACTTATAATAATTTTGTTTATTTCGACCTGGCGATTTATCTAGTGAAACTGTTGGATGTTGTTAGATGTTGGCAACACCTAATGATAGATTTCAATTCTCTAGTTAATAGGTTGATTAATATTCCTTTGAGTAAAAGACGTTTTGATATTGAATTAGAACATATTAAAAGTATAGCAGAATTTAATGGTTATGATCGTAAAGTTATTGATAATATTCTTAGCAAGCAAAACATTAGGATTTTTCGGAAAAAATTAACAACATTACCTTTGGAAACTAAAGAAGAAAGCCAATTTATTAGTTTACCTTTTGACAGACTTTTAATCAAAGGGTTGGAGGGATTATTAAGAAAGTTAAGTTGAGAGTTGCTTATAAAAATCATAATAACCTTAAAAATGTATTAGGTAATGCTAAAGATAAAGTAGAAACACTTGATAAATCAGGGATTTACCAAGTTAATTGTAAAGATTATGATAAAATGTATATTGGCCGGACAAGACGAAAAGTAATAACTAGATTTAAGGAACATATTAGGAATATTAAATACCAAAGATTTGATAAGTCTAGTATTGCTGCCCATATTTTAGAGACCAATCACAATCTAGATGTTAATAATGTTAAGTTAATTAAGAATGTTAGAACTAATAAATTGTTAAATAGTTTTGAAAGTTTAAACATAAACCTGAAAATGTATTAAATTCTGATAGAGGTCCTATTCCTCATTCAATTTTATATTCACTTATAAAGTAGGATTATGATTTTTATATTAAACTTTGTGTTGGTTATATTTTCAACAATTTTTTAATTTAGAATTCATTGTATTTTTAATTTATATTTTAGTAAGTTGACATAGGATATCTTGTTTTCACTTGATGGGCGTGGCTACGCCTTGGTTAAGAGGTGGGGCTGCGGCAGTTGGAGACTTATTTCCGTAGCTTATAAATAAGGTATTTTTGTAGTGTTATGTTATCCCTCTGAGGATGGTTACTTGGTAACTGAAATGTACCCAGATAGCTTGCCTTAGCAACTGGGCGGGTCCACGGGTGACGGATAGTGGAACGGCCTACAGATATGTAGGTTACTTGTGAATAAGGATTCCGGAAGGTTTCTGAATAAGCAGGCCTGGACCAAGGCAATGGTTCAAAGGTGAGAAATTATCCCTCCTCGTCAGTCAACCGGTTGGGTGTGGTAGAAATAACTGCTCTGACTGGGGATTGGGGTAGTTGGGAATTAAGTCCTCAAAATGTTACTCTCACTTCCCAGGTGAACCAAGGGTAATGCAGCTGTGAAGTATGGGCGGGAAACTACCCCAACGACATAGTTGTAACAAAAGAGAGTAAAGCAGGCTGTTCGCTCCATGAGCAACAGTTAATAATGTCCTGAACTTGGGGTGTGCTTCAAGGTCAGCGACTGAATACCCAATCCAAGGTGGAAGGCATCGTGCCGATGGATGAATGGCTGCAGGGTATAAAATGCAGTAGCACACGATCCCCTTGAGGAACCAGACAAAACCTCCTTATATGTTGTCTTGCCAGGGCAGTGGGGGGGTTCTGCTCTGGTTGACCGTTCTTTCCCCCATACTTGGAAAGCTAATGGACCAAGTAAGTACACAAATTGATGTTGAGTCTGCACAGACAGCGGGAGCCAATGAGACGGCAAACCGTGACTCTATAGCAGATGTGTCAACGACAACCACCACTGGGGGTGCGGGTGCGGCTACCAAGCTGCCGACTGCAGAAACCAGTGAAATGGTTGTAGAGTTGAGCACGCATTCTCTACGGAGAAAGCGTATGAGTGGAGCAGCAAAGAGATCAGGCGAGAGCAGCGGGAGGGCCAATAATCCTGAGCACACAACGCAGGGGAGGCCAAAACCGAGCCGAGCATGTTAACGTCCAGGGCTTGGATGTTGTGAGGAGAGAGGTGCAACAGGTGGGAAGCAATCAACCACGAGCACCAAACCCCAGCATGGAGTTTAATACTCGAACAACTGGGCTAATCTCCCAGATATTTCGGGACATATGAGTATCGAGTGTGTGGTCAAAGAAACTGTCTTGGAGATGGACAGTGACCACCTTACTCAGACGTTTGCACCTGACCAGGCCCATCAAACTATGATGGAATGGTCACGGTCAGCAACATCGGGAGCTCAGATCTGGTACACAGATGGCTCTAAGATGGACTTCTAACACTGGAGCGGGAATGTATTGTAAAAACCCAAGGGTAAAACTAGTTTTTTCCTTGGGGAGGCATACCTCTGTCTTTCAGGCCGAAATATATGCTATAAATGCCTGTCTGGGAGAGATAGCGAGAAGGGGAATACACAGGACCCAGATTGCTATTTTCTCTGACAGTCAGGCAGCAATTAAGGCACTAAACGGACATGTGGTCACCTCGGGCATAGTCAGGGAGTGCCTAAATAACCTAGAAGCCCTGGCAAGGCACAATCAAATCAAGATAAGATGGGTGCCAGAGCATAGGGGAATATTTGGAAATGAAGCCGCAGATGCACTGGCCAGAGAGGGGTCTTCAACTCCCCTAATTGGACCGGAGCCGGCGGTAGGTATTTTCAAATCCATGGTCAAGATTGCAGTGCGAAGGTGGATGGCTGAAAGACACTGTGAGCACTGTGTCAGGGCTGAAGGAATGAGACACAGTAAGATAACCCTTAGGAAACCTTCCTTGGGGCTGCAGGAGAGTCTCATCTATTTGTCTAGGCAGGAATTGAGGATAGCCACAGGTCTACTCACGGGACACTGTGGACTAAGGAAACATCTGCATAATACAGGTATCTTCAAAGATGAACCAGTGTGCAGATTATGCGGGCAAGAACTGGAGACCACCACACACATCATTTATAGATGTGAAGCACTTGCTGAGAGGCGCTTCAACCTCTTTGGTGATAGCACAGCTCTGAAAGAGGATGCTTAAGGTAAAACACTAGTCAGGAAACTTCTAAACCTGGTAAGAGGGAAGGGGCTCTTTGACTAGATCAGGGAGGTAAGTACAATATACCTACGGTAGCGGTGCTTCGGGCAGTTTAAACCCGCTCCCAAGTTAATAAAAAAAAAAAATTGAAATGTACATAAGGGTAAAATAAAGAAGGTTTGTGGTTAAGAGGTTTTTGTGTATTTATTATCATTATGATAATCCCAACATGTTAAATTGATTAAAAAAACTTCAGGCAAATAATGATGTGTATATGAAATGTATGTACATTAATAAATAATATATATTATACATATTACAAAATAAAATGCATGAACAACTATCTTACTTAATATTTGTTTGTGAGTTGGCTTTTGTAAACCAGTCTTTCCATTATTGTAATTCTATACTGGCTGTCAAAGTTTTGTAAGTGTAGTCTCACGGACTTTACCTTTAACTGATTTTCCCTCGACGAGCACCTTCTTACTCTTCACCTCTCTTTCTTTGACCACACCTTGTCCGTAAGAAAGTAATGGTTTATCCCTGGACTATAAACCCTAGAGGGAGACCTGTATCTCAAGGAATAAACCTCTCAAGGGAACCAACCCCTGAATTTGTTATAAAAACCAATTAGCCTCCTATAAGCCTTTTTAAGCTCCTTTCGGGGCAGTGGAATCTTTGAGAGACACTTGTGACTTAAAGACTATACATGGATACCTAGTGAACTTATTTAATTTTAAATAAAAACACAGCTAATTGGAAAATATAAATTTTTTATTGTCTATTTGAATTTAGAATTACTTATTTATGTATTTATTTTGATTAACAGGATTTAGCTTTTTCAATTATACCTAACCTTATATTTGAATTAACATGACTATCTGGTTTCATGTTAATAGTACAGAATATGTCCCCTTATTATGTTTACATCTTTATAATTATTTTTATTAACACATATATATATCTACACATACTATATTCTTTTCTAATATTATTATCAAAATCCAAAATTGCTTAATATGTCTACCATCGTCTATTTAAATTAAATTATTATAATTAATTTTGCACATATTTTTGTTTATCCAAGTTAAATTTTACATATTTTAGAGTCTTGTTCACATTCAAACATTTTAACGTTAATTTCTAGTTACTCTAGGCTATGCCTCTTGATAAAAACTCCTTTTAATTCAATACCAGACTCTGGTCAACAATTACCTATTTATAGGTTAACCTAGTTAGTTATAATAGGCTAGGCATTTAATAAAAACTTCCTTCTGATACTTATATACTAAGTCAATAACGGATTTCCATCCGTTTTTCAAGAATAAAGCCATATTGGATATAATCATTTAAACTCAATACGTTTATTCCCACTTCAGGCAAACGGTTAAATGGAAAATCAATTTAGAATATTTATTACTTAATTTAGGCAACCTAAGAGAGTTTTCAGTCCCTTAGGTTATTCAATTTTTAGTTAATTTTGATTTTAAATTAATATATTTTGAAATAAAGGTTTATTTTTAAAAAAATTAAATTGTTTATATGACCTTGTACTGTAAACAGTTAAATATCTTTTATAATTTGGTTGTCTTTGGGCCTCGTCACAGCTTCCATTTAGTTTGGTTGTAGGTTTCACTGCATGGCGTCGGTGAATTTTGTTAAGTTCGGCGTTTTTGGCATTTCCTGGTCGAGATGTTGTTAGAAATATATTTCTCTCATATATTACTGGTCGCCTCTGCTCATATATTTATACACTCCCTCGGTAACATCGTAGCACTTTACACTGACTTTTTACCACATATTTGATCTTTAACTGTTCTCAGTGTATTAACACGACCACACTGAATGGCCGTCCAAACCGCTCTCTCCTCAGACTAGACCTTCAACACTAGACCTTCACCAGGCCCAATCTTCCATCAACGCGCATCCGCGTGACGTCACAGCTGAAAAGCGATGTAGGGTTTACTGCAGCAGTGGGGGAAGTAGTATACTTCGTAGGTATACTTTAATAAAGGTAAATAGTAATGTTGCATAAAATTATTACCAAATCTGTCCTGACTGGATACTTCGTACGTATATTTTAATAAAAATAGATAGTAATGTTGAATAAAATTATTACCGAATCTATCCTGAATGGATACCTCGTAGGTATACTTTAATAAAAATAGATAGTAATTCTGAATACAATTATTACCAAATCTATCCTGACTGGATACTTCCTACGTATATTTTAATGTAGGCATAAAAGGAAGAAAACTCTTTTATTCAAAAGACATTTATAAATTTTTTATAACACCTAACCTAACCTATCACAACAAATTTAGATTCATTAAACCTAGAATACTTTAAGAAAAAAATTAAAATCGAAGTTCGGGATTTGAACCCGAAACTTATGACTAGTAAGCTTGTACCTTACCCATTAGGCCACGAGGTTCTACTGTTATCGTTGATACTGTTTCTCTTATTACATTGTGGCTCATCGCTCCCCCTACATTCTCTCCCCACTCAAGGAACCGAACTGAAGGTTGCACATGCTCGTTGATGGAAAATCCTGGCTGTTATAGGTGTACATCTCCTCAGCGTCACTTCTCCAAGCCGCGTCTCCTCCAACTTAAAACTTCCTACATCACGATGTCCATCGTACATTTTTAACCAATGAGAAAGCCGTTGCTATGGTAATTGACTTTGTTTATTTCGTAATTTTGAACTGTAATTAGTTTCAACTTTTGTGAAAGGCTTTACTCCAATGTGTTATTTCCATTTTTAACGTTTATTTAATAATTTGTTTGTCTTTATTTCTTCCAATTTAATTAATTTACTGTTTCTTTTTCATAACTCAAACTTCGACGGTAGCGCTGTTGCTACAGTGTGGCGAGATCCTATAAACAATCTCCCGACACGGTTTTTACCCGAACCAAACATAGCTCATTTTTGCATAACCTCTTTTTAAATTACAATTTTTACCTTTAGAGAAATACAACTTTCCCTACCTAGGCCTAATTTACTTTCCTTACATGTTTTATACTTATAATCACTATTCCTGATTATATTTGGTTAAAATTAATTTAATATTAGGCCATTAGGCCTAGTTCCTCCAAATAAATAATTACCGTCATATTTGTATTAGTTATTTAGGCTAGTTATTTTTAAGTTATAATTTTTCTTATTACAATTTACTGATCAAAATTTATTCTTTCTAGGTGTAAAGTTATTTTGTCTCTTTTTTCTAAATCTATTATTTACTAGCCTGTAGTTTTTTAGTCCAAATTTAATTAATGTTAGGCACTTTTACTTAGTTCCACAAACTCCACTTTGACTAATCCATTTGAATCGATGGATTAGCTGTTAGCCTAATTAACGTTATGTTGGTTTATAATCTATTCTAACATTCCCAGTTTGTCTATTTAGATCTAATTACTTCAGTTTACATTTATTTTCCCTATATTTAACCTTTTTATTATACTACTTTGAAATAATTTGAATATATTTGAATAATCTATTTAACTATTCTAGGCTTATTTTCGTTATTCTGTACTAATACCACATTTATTGCATCGGTCATTCTGGCCGCTGCAGTAGTTTGCGCAAATAGGAGAGTGGAGATATACGGCCTGCCGAGTTTGCATCAGGTCTTCTTTTTCTTTTCTTCAATTCCCTTTTTAATCCATTCAAGCTTTTAGCAAAATTTTATTTTCTTTCCAAAGCCTATCATTTATAACTTTCCAAACTGAGTATGTCACTCTTTCTCATTTAGTCCAACTTTACATTTATCAAAATTTTCTCCTACAAACTATTTTACTTCATTTATATTTCACTTCTGTTAATTTATAATTTAATCACGGTTTATCTTTAAAATTGTATGCTTCACTCATTTATTTTATTATTTTTTTTGAGACCTCTTCAGAAAACCGCAACACAACACGGTATTAATTTAAAAAAACCGCTTTTGGGGAGTTTCCTTTATTGTGATATAACTCTTTAATCACTCATTTGTTGAAGTTCTTCTTCTCTTGATTTGCCTCTTTTTTTTCAAACTGTTCTCTTCAAATGTCGATGGTCTCTCTAACATGGTTTTAACATTTTTCCAACTCCTTTTTTTACAAAACCCCCATTTGTTTCAAATGGCTTTGTCTATTATTCATTTTTATTTTTCAAGATCATTTATTTTATGCTTATGGCTTTGTATTTTAGCTTTAATCTTTATTTTTATGAATTATATTTTTTTTTATTACAATTTAGAATTTTAATTTACAATTTTTCCTCGACCTAACCATAACAAAAAGCCACACACAAAAACACAGTTTCAACATTTACAGGAAATCCATAACGACAGACACACTTATCCACAACACCTCAAACCACCCTATCCAACACAAACACGCTGCCTTCAGATCCATGCTCCATAGGCTTAAAGAAGTCCCAATGACTACAGAAAACATAAACAAGGAACTAGACACAATTAAATAGTTAGCATACACAAATGGATCAAACACCACAATAATAGACAAACTATGGTACAAAATACAAAAAAACACTAAAATTAACACTACAGACAGGGAAAACAAATACATCACATTACCATTCATAAACAAAACAACAAACAAAATAGCCCGCAAATTTCAAAAAATATGATACAAAATAGCATACAAAACTAATAACAAGTTACAATACAAAATACAACACAACACCAACAACAAAGATAAACTACAAGCACCAGGCGTATACAAACTAAACTGCGACAAATGTAACAAATTCTACATTGGACAAACAGGTCGCAGCTTTAAACAAAGAGTCGAAGAACACAAACATAACACCAACTCAACATTTTACAATCACTTAATAGAAACAGGACACAAATACACAGACATTTATCATGATTTAGAAATCCTACACATCAACAAAAAAGGACCACATCTCAACACACTAGAACAATATGAAATTTACAGACACACAAAAACACAAAATACAAACATATTAAACGAACAAACACAATACAAATCACACATACTCTTTGATACTATCGAAAACCTACCTTTAAAACCGTCACCGCTTGACCCAACATCTCCAAGCAGAAGACACTGATGAAGATCGGCACATAGCGATCGAAAACGTTCTGTCTCAGTAAGTTTTAACAAATTTACTAAATAAAAAGTTTGGATAGTCATAAACTATTGTTTAAGTGATTAATAAGATTCACCGAACGTAATGGACTACAAAATTCAAGAATTAGAATTTTAATTGTAACTCTTATATTTTCAATTTAACCCCGTTACAGCATGTGCATGCCCATGAGTCCATTGGTTTCTTCTACTCCAGCTGTTGTTGATAACAGATCGTATCTATTACGTTTGACTATTTTATGGTTTGTAATCACTGGAGGTTAGCAAAACGCTCCCAAAGAAACGTCTACCATTTCACCATGTTGGAGGTCGCTCTTTTTTCCGTTTTTTTTTTTTTAAATCTATATTCCATAGATCTTAAAATTTTCCCCAAAGTTTCATAACTGAAATTGATTTTAATTCTGGATATTCAAGCTTTAAAACTTTCAACTTATTCTTCAACGTTGGGAGCATATGATGAGTCATGAAAATTAACATCTATTTTTTGTAAAATCATCTACGTATTATTTTTTAATTTTTCTTAGACAAATTTTACTTTGTGTACTGCATGTTTTGTTTTTCCTCTGTCAATAATTTCCATAATGAATGAACAGATATTCCACAAAGGTTTGCCACACAATCTTGAATTACCGAGCAAGACATGTTGTGACTTTTAGAAGATATATTTTTAAATAAATACATTCATAATGAAGCATTTAGTTTGGCTCCCTACTGCCACACGTACTAAAGCCATAAAGGAACTATTTGCTGTGTTGTGGATTCAAATGAAATAGCTGTCAAATCCCCCCTTATCTGCCGTACTACCCGCACTACTATTTCCTTGCCATCATATCTATACCAAATCCATCTATTTCGCATACGATATCAAAACTTTGACAGCCTGTACTTGAAAACAAAAAAATTAGAATTTTTAAAAGGCAAAAAAAAGTAATAATAAGATTTTTTGTTAATAAATATATATATCATACGACCCTGCTTAACCAAATTATAAAGGGCAGGCTTAATTTCGGACATCATGCAGACATATTTTTGTTCCATTGGCAACATCTAGAAATTGACCCTAGAAATCAACATATACTTTAACCCATTGATTTAGATCTAGAAATTTGATTCATTACAACAGCTTAATACTCAATGAATAACTCATGGTACTGTTCAATGTATAAAATTCATGAATTTCTCAAAATATCCTGTTAGATGTCATGTATATATCCTCAATATTAATTATAATACACAAATTAAGTTTTGCAAGTTGACATTCTGCTTCAGAATCATATGGATGCTTGTCTTTGTTTATGTGCAGACTGTAAGAATCCAAAACCATGCATTACTGCTAATATTAAATGCTGTGACTCTTATAACCTAAATATGTTAACAGGAGAATGAGTACAGTTTATGTTATGTCTGTTTATTAGTACCTAAATGACAGTTCAACATTTTCATTAATAAACAGATTTCAAGAACAGAGAAATTTTATACTACACTTGCAATTTATTTCTGTGCTTTAACCCTTGGTGGTTTACAGACTAGGTCAGTAAGTCATGAGAATTTATTGGTAGCGAGTGTAAAGACTAGCTTAGGTAGTCATGAATGTTCTCATTGTTTCGTTGATTTGATTGCGTCAATAGAGTTTATTCTCTGATGTGTCAAATAAAGTGTTAAATAAACAATAATAGTGGCAGCCTAGAATCTAAAGCAAACTATAAACCATAAGTAACTTTAAATTTGATTTTACTAATTATGATTACACTTAATAATCAATTAACAAATAAATAATAAACTATGATACAATATATCAAATAAAAAAATTGCACCCGCATGAAATATATATTATATAGTGCTTTGAAGTGAGAATATTTTTATAACGAAATACAACTCAATTGATGTGAGGTATTAATTTGTATACAGTAGTGTCAGCGGCATGCATATAATTAGATCAGGAATGGAATAAAACTATGGTATGTATTTAGATTTAATTGTAGTATGAATATGTTTCAGTTAAGTGAAGTTCCTGTTCAGAAGGGTTTGGATAAGTGGGGTTTAAATAGGTTATTTTTCACTTCTAAATAGCCTATTGAAAGGTGTATTAAACCTACAGATCAACTCTTTACCAAACAGTGATTATTTAGTATCATGCTAATCTCTGAGTGTTTAAATTAACAATATTCAAAGATGATCAATGGTCTAAACAACATGCAATAAAATAACATGTGCACCCTTACCATGTTTTTGTGTTGATTATCATTTTCAAAAGCTGTCTCTCCATCTAACACAGTGCTATCAACTATATTCTGAAATAGATTCAAAGGACCAACTGATTACAAAATGATTATTGTGGATAAAAAAACAGATAATTTAGTATTGTATATAGTAATTGTAGTGGTAAGTTTTTTGAATATATATTTTTGCAAAGAATAATGGTATCTAAAACCCGTTTTAAGGCCTTTTTCTTTTTTAAATTAATAAATCTTGTCTTTGGTTAAAATTTATTATAGGAAAAAATGATTTTATTATACCAGGTTATTAAATAAATCGAGATAGTAAACTAATAATTTTCTATTCTACTGTACAAATCTAATTTTAAAAGTCTTTCTGTAACCTCATTCACACACTCATGCTCACACACGCACACACACACACACAGCCATTCTATATATTTAGATAAAAATAATATTCATATTTTGATTTTTTTTTTTTTTAAATTTTGTAGTTCATTACATTTGGTGAAACTTAATTAATCACTTTTACATTAGTTTATGATTATCCGAATAGTCATAAACTTATTCGGATAGTCATAAACTAATGTAAAAATGATTAAATAATCATACTGTATATGTTGCAATTTGCTATTCATGTTTATTTTATTCATGTATATTTAAAAAATAATAGGTAAAATGTTTATTTTGTTTTTAGGCTAAATATTTTTTCACACATTAATACAAACCCATGAAGATGTACTTACATCTTCCTATGTCAAAAATTAAGGTTACTCTCTAGTTAATAAATAGCATTTTATTATTTTGAAATGTTAATATTTATTAATCACTTAAACAATAGTTTATAACTATCCGAACTTTAAATCTAGTAAATTTGGTAACACTTACTGAGACAGAACGTTTTCGATCGCTATGTGCCGATCTTCATCAGTGTCTTCTGCTTGGAGATGTTGGGTCAAGCGGTGACGGTTTTAAAGGTAGGTTTTCGATAGTATCAAAGAGTATGTGTGATTTATATTGTGTTTGTTCATTTAATGTTTGTACTTTGTGTTTTTGTGTATCTGTAAATTTCATATTGTTCTATGAACAATGTGTTGAGATGTGGTCCTTTTTTGCCGATGTGTAGGATTTCTAGGTTATGGTAAATGTCTGTGTATTTGTGTCCTGTTTCTTGTATGGGATTGTAAAATGTCGAGTTGGTGTTCTGTTTGTGTTCCTCGACTCTTTGTTTAAAGCTGCAACCTGTTTGTCCAATGTAGAATTTGTTACATTCGTTGCAGTTCAGTTTGTATACGCCTGGTGCTTGTAGTTTATCTTTGTTGTTGGTGTTGTGTTCTATTTTGTATTGTAACTTGTTATTAGTTTTGTATGCTATTTTGTATCCTATTTTTTGAAATTTGCGGCCTATTTTGTTTGTTGTTTTGTTTATGAATGGTAATGTGATGTATTTTTCCCTGTCTGTAGTGTTAATTTTAGTGTTTTTTTGTATTTTGTACCATAGTTTGTCTATTATTGTGGTGTTGTATCTATTTGTGTATGCTAAATATTTAATTCTGTCTAGTTCTTTGTTTATGTTTTCTGTGGTCATTGGGACTTCTTTAAGTGTATGGAGCATGGATCTGAAGGCAGCGTATTTGTGACTCGGTCACCGCTTGACCCAACATCTCCAAGCAGAAGACACTGATGAAGATCGGCACATAGCGATCAAAAACCTTCTGTCTCAGTAAGTTTTAACAAATTTACTAAATTTAAAGTTCGGATAGTCTTACACTATTGTTTAAGTGATTAATAAGATTCACCGAACATAATAGACTAGAAAATTCAAGATATTATTTAAAATAAAACGTCTTTAAATAATTTTTTACTAACAAAATAGGACTAGTACAAGCTTGTTTCACAGTATGAAGGTCATGCCAATTACAGTTATGCTATAACATTAGTTAAGGATATTTACACATTACATAACTCTGATGAAATGAGTAATGATCAAATAAAAAACTTAATTGAAATTTGATATTTTGATCACACCAACAATTTTCATGGTTCTGGATTTGTGGCGTATCCCTTAATCTGGATTTGTGGCGTATCCATTAATCTGGATTTGTGGTGTATCTCTTAATCTGGATTTGTGGTGTATCCCTTAATCTGAATTTGTGGCGTAACCCTTAATCTGGATTTGTGGCGTATCCCTTAATCTGGATTTGTGGTGTATCTCTTAATCTGGATTTGTGGCATATCCCTTAATCTGGATTTGAGCCACATGAAAAAGATTTCAACCGTAGAATATTTTTAGACTCGTTAGGATGAGTCTAAAATAATAGATATATAGACAGCTTTACTATGAATACCAACAGGGGCAATAAAACTTGTGCTTTCTTTGATAATGGTAGGCATTGAATGGTACCTGTATTTTTCTTGCTTTTTCATATTATTTCTTGCTTTCTTAATTTGAAGTCTGTGGTTTTAGATTACTTAGCTTTTAGTCTTTGTTTTGTAGGTTTGTTTGAAATGTTGAATTTCAATTAACCTTTTTATGTACCATTTCTTATTTCTTCAGTCCGTTTATAAGTTCAAAATTTTGATAACAATCCTAACTTTTGAGTAGTTGTAAATATACTGCTATAATTTTTTTTTAATGTTTTAATAGATGTAATACAAATTATGGAAAAAAATGTACAACAAAGGGAATTTATAATTATAATAGCACCTGACTAAAGGCTTGGTCGGTATTGTTATTTGACCCTCACATGACTTTATATGCAACTGGCAGTTTTGTTTTTCTTTTATAAAACACCCATATGTCTTCCACAATCAAATTATTTAACCTAACCCTTATTTTAAACTACTGCACAGGAATAACAACCTGAACTTTTCTTACAATTTGCTTTGAAAAAACTGAATTTGAGAAATTATTATACTTAAATAAAGCAAATTAAAGATTTTCAGCACTTATAATTAAAATAAATGTATGAAAAACCTATTCATACTGAGACGGCCAAAACAGTATCAAAGGGAAGATTTTGTTTTTAGGCCAAAATCGTTTTAAAATATTAATTCTAAATGTTTAGAAATGACATCACCGCTATGGAATGTAGCAGGCAAGCAGGTGTACTATCTGTTTAAGTAAACAAGGCCTGTCCAAAGGGTCGACTTTGATCAAGAAACATAGTAGCTACGAAGAAATTAATTTTTTCTTCTAGCATGTAATATTAAAATGAAATAAATTCTTGTTTTTTATGACAAACAAAAACGTAAAAATAAAATAAGAAAATAAAAGTGAAAAAACACCAAAGGTTAAGAGAATTTATTAAAAAAACTAATAAAACATATTATTGTAAATTAAAATTTTATTAACAAATTTATTTAATAAATGTAATTAATAAATGGTTTAATAAAGGCTCCAAAAATTAGAAAAGTGTCAAGTGCAGGAGAAAATAGTTTTGGATGCCGTTAAAAAGCAACTTACGATCGGAGGGGGCTAGAATGGTCATTCAAGTTCGTAACAACATCTTGAAAAGTAAAAAAGACTATGGCATTAAAAAATATCACAATATTACACCATAAGTGACATTTTCAAGCATCAGTGAAAAAACTAGCAAAAATCTTCAAAAGAGAGTTCAATAGGACACTATGTTACAAGTTAAAACAAAGTCCCGGTAGCAGGGTCGGGGAAACTGCCTGCTAGCAAAGGACTCGCAAATCAGCTTTCACTGGAGACGTACATGTTTCCGGAGATCCAGAAGGAAGTTCCAGGATGCTGTTCCGTGGCTGAGAAGAAAACCAAGCCCAAGATAGATGTGGAGATGATCTGCCTTCGAGCGCCCGCAAAAAAGAACTTGAACTTTTTAACAATGTAAAATTTTATAAAAAGTATTAAAACTGGCCCTAATACCGATCAATGCCAATGGCTAAAAAAACGAAGAAGAGTTCAGGAAAATCAAGGAAAACCACAGTCATCCCAGTAAAAGTTTTTGGAGCAAGTCTAAATTTTAATAGAAATTAACCATTTATTAAATCTAGTAATTTTTTTTTTAAATCATGTAATCAAATTTCTTATTACAAAAATTTAATCACTTGTTGAAAATTAATAAGTAAAGAATATATAAGCAAATGACTATTTTTTAAACAGTAATAATATTGGTGGTCATGAAATAATAATTACTTCAAATATTAAATTGCAAGTTATAGATTCATAAGATCAGGTAATAGAAGGTTAACGTTTTAATAAAGTCAAAATCTATATATGTTCAAAATAAATATTAACATAATTTATTTACCGTCAATATCAGAAAATGAATAAGAAATTTATAAAGAAAATCAGTAAATAAATAACAAAAATGTATTGGAATTTAATTAGAATTATATGATATTTTGAAAAGCAAATTTTAATTTATATTTTTATTTTTCAAGTAATTAAAGCAAAATAGAACAAACAAAAAATGTTTCTACTAACTCGGTAAAGTTAGTAAATAAAATTTTATGAAATTTTTCCAACCAGCAACAAGAATAAGATTAAATAATTAAATTAAACTAGCAAAACGATTCTTAACAAATATTATTGCAATAAGAAAGTAACAGATAAATGTTTAGTTAAACACAATGCATAAATTATCACCTAAATGAGTTTGAAGATTTTGGTTGGTTTTTAAAACAAAGTTCAAGGATTTATCCACTGGCAGATCACGCCCGACACACCAGGTTATGGTAAGTCGGGTGGTATCTTATTTTGACCACGGTTGAACTGGCGCGTTTTGGCCCTACAGTGTCCATCATCACCAGGTATAGCTTATGCGAAAAACGCGTAAATGTGGGCACATTGTTGGTAGGGTGTGGAACGCGCAAATCGGGGAATGAAAATTCTCCCTAAGAGGGCGCAACTTAAGGGTTTGGCCACGGCAATACGAATGGATAATTTTTTTTGTTTTAAATAAAAAGCAGATTTGTAAATACTTTTCACTAAAAACACTTGTTTACACTTGCCTGTAGTAGCACTTACTGTTATGTTTGTCGAGGATGGCTATTTCGAAATGATATGATAATGGGGCACATCTCCCAAGACGACCATCCTCAAGAATCGGTACTCAAGTGCTACTATAGGTAAGTTTAACATATGTACAAGTGTTTTTAGTTAGAATCTAACAGCTCATGTGAAGATTAATTATTAAATTTGTTTACTGCTACAGCATTATATAGTAAACTCAATTTATAAAACAACTAACAAGGTGTTATTGAATGTAGTATTGTGCAAGTATTTTACATATATTAACCTCTTGTTTTCGCAGTTCTTGCTCTCGCACTTGAATTCTACTTTCGTGTTCAGCTTGTGCATTTTCTTCAGCTTTTCTTCGTATTGCTTCCTCGTGCCTTTCCCATTCTAAATGTGATTTTTCTTTTTCTAATTCTCGAAGCCTCAATGCCAACCTTTCACCTGAATTTATACAGTTTACAATGTAACACATCAACTAAGTATACTCTCCTAAATACTAATCTATTTTAATGTCTAGTTAAACAATTCCTTTTCAATAGATTGTTATTAATTTAGTGAAAGTTGCTATTTTTAACAAAACATATCTATTATAAACTTCACAAAAATTATTTAATTTTATTATAACATTGATAGATTGTTTTGAAGACATATGTATAATTGAAGAACACAGAAGTTGACATTTCTTTTCTCATTTTGATTTTGTTTTGCAAATTTTTCAATTCCTTTTATTGAACAAATTTCCTTCTATTTGGAGTTCACACTCTCCTCCTTATATGTATTTTGTTCAAATTTTCAATCGTTAATAAAATACTTTTTATTTATCCACTCCCTTTTTTTTACTTGTACTGGATGACAATTGATGTTAATACAATTTTTTTTCAAATATAAAGTAGAACCCCTCAAATCCGAATCCCAGAAATCCAAACTACTTTGAAATCCGAATTTTAAAAAAGTATCTAAAATTTAATGAAGTATGTACTAAAAGTTTGCTACTAATGTAAAAAGGACTGAGATGTGTAATAAATTGGAATTAACTCTGTAAAAACATGATATAATACGAAAGCCTATACTGTACTACTCTACCACTACATTAAAATTGAATTTATTGACAGTAAATTAAAAATAAAAAACACAAACACTAAACTATATTTTTCATTTAAAATCAGTAATCTTCATCTGGCGAAGAGATGTAAACCTTCCTGAGGATGGGATGTTGCGCACCCACCGTCACATTAGCATAACAACATCGGGTGTTGCATATGCATGTTGTTCTGCGTAATGGAACGCAATGTCTAGAGTGGTGGCAGTGTCAGCATGAGTAACAGATTTGTAGAGGAATCTTTTTCCTCGCTATCGCTATCTGCTACACTGTCATCGTGTTGATCATAGACCATAGACACCATATCATGCTCCATATATTCTTCATTGTTATATAGTGCTGTCCACTCTTCCAGGCAACTTTTCTCAGCATCTTCACCATCCTGGTATTCTTTAAAATGAGCTGAAGGAGCTCAGTTTCATCATCCCATGTTCTAAATTGTGTCTCCACAAATTCGAGGTTAGGCCAGAGCTTCTTTCAAAATTTCTGCAGTAAAGTGTTACTGATATTATTCCAGGATTCAGCTACCCAATAAATTACATCATTTACTGTAACCGTCTTAAGTTTTTCTGGAATAGAAAGGAAACAATCTTCTTAAATTGATGTTTGCAGAATCTTTTTTCTGTAGCTCAGTTTTATGTTCTGCAGCACACCTTGATCCATAGGCTGAAGCAACGATGTCACATTAGGTGAAAGAAATATTGCTTTTATGTCTTTACATACCAACTGCATGTCTGAAGGATGTGAAGGAGCATTGTCTATCAAAAGTAGAGCTTTTGGTGGCAGTCCATTTTTTTTCATTAAATTTTGTTACTGAAGGAACAAATTAATTTTTGAACCACTCCTTGTAAATATTACCAGTCATTCACACTTTACAATGATTACTGTAATGAACAGGGAGAGCATTAAACTTCATATTTTTAAGGGCTAACGGCTTGGCAGAATTACCAATCACTCTTAATGGTAGCTTATTTGTTCCCACTGCGTTACTGCAGGCTAAAACTGTGAGACGCTGTTTGCTCGTTTTAAAACCTGGTGCAGAAGATTCCTCTTTAGAAGCAAGCCTTTTAGTGGGAAGGGCTTTAAAATTCAATCTCTTCTTGTCCGCAATAAACACTTGCTGGGGTGTGTAATTTTCAGATGAAACCAAATCTGTGAATTCTAAATATTCTTTTGCAGCAAGATTATCAGCTGACAGCTTCTCCCTGCTTATCGTTAGTTGTCTAATTTTGTGCTTTCTCTTACATCTATCCAACCATCTATTGCTATCAATAAATTCCAAATCGCCGATAATTAATTTGTTTAACTGTAATGTCTTTTCTTGTATTAAAGGGCCACTAACAGGAACTCCTTTCTGCCTCTCTTCTGTAAACCATAAAAATACAGCCTCGTCAATATTTTCATTCACAGAAACTTTTGCGTGAAGGCGTTGTTCCAAAGACTTTTCACAAAAACTGTTCAATTTTTTATACAGAAATATGTAATGAATGCTATAATATTGTTCATTAATAAAAAGCGCACTTCTGTCAAATGCAAAATACACAGCAAATCCAAAATCCAAACGTTTTCGGCAAACCTGTACTTTTCAAAATCCGAACAGGTTATACCCCCAATTAGTTCGGATTTGAGAGGTTCCACCGCAATTCATTAATTAAATTTAAAATGAATTAATTTTAGTTTTATAAGAGAGAAAAAAATTTCACAATAGGGGCAAATTTTGCAATTTAGTTATTTCCTCCCATTAGGCTTAAAATAAATGATAACATATGATTTCATAATAAACAGCTGATTTTATTGATAACATATGATTTCATAAAACAACTGATTTAATGTTGTAGGATATGTGGTAGAACATCTATTTTAATGCATAGGTTATGTTACTTCAATAATATTAATTGTAATTTTTTAATAAAACATTACTAAAATAAATGTGTTTATTGCTTACAATAGGAATTGACTGTAAAATATTTTTGTTTATAATACTTGTTTATAGTCAAACAGTGAAGTCAAGAAGACATTGAAACAATTAAAAATCTATTCTTAAATTCATATATATATATATATATATATATATATATATATTTAGGTTAGTTTTGGTTGGTAAAGATTATTTAGATTTTTTGGACTAGGAGACTGACAGACTTACCTTGGTAAGAGTCCACACTGTAGTCTTGAAATAGAAACACATAAAAGCCTTTTATGTGTTTCTATTTCAAGACTACAGTGTGGACTCTTACCAAGGTAAGTCTGTCAGTCTCCTAGTCCAAAAAATCTATATATATATATATATATATATAGGTTAGTTCTAGTAGAGCTTAAAGCTTATTTAGGAATTTTTGGACTTGATAGGAAACTGACAGACTTACCTAAAGGCAACAGTCCAAAACTGCAATCTCTTGGAAATAAGCACATATAAAACACAATAAAACACTTAATACACTACTATTTGAAATATTTCGATCAACATGATCTTCTTCAGTCAATAAAGTGAAAAAACAAAAAAAACAAAAAAAAACTTTTTTTTTTTTTTTGTTTTTTTCTCTTTCTTGACTGAAGAAGATCATGTTGATCGAAATATTTCAAATAATAGTGTATTAAATGTTTTATTGTGTTTTATATGTGCTTATTTCCAAGAGATTGCAGTTTTGGACTGTTGCCTTTAGGTAAGTCTGTCAGTCTCCTATCAAGTCCAAAAATTCCTATATATATATATATATATATATATATATATATATATATATATATATATTTATTTATTTATTTATTTATTTATTTAGGTTAGTTTTGGTTGGTAAAGGTTATTTAGATTTTTTGGACTAGGAGACTGACAGACTTACCTTGGTAAGAGTCCACTCTGTAGTCTTGAAATAGAAACACATAAAAGCACTTAAACAATGATATATTTCAACCACACAGTGGTCTTTGTCAATCGAAGAGAAAACACAAAAAGAAATATGAGAGAATGAAATAAAATAATTATAAATTGTAATCACAGATTGTGTAGAGTAGAAATCAGATGTCACAGATGCACAGATTAAAGATATATATATTGTTTCCATGAGCATATGAGTGATTTTAGTTTATATAAGTCTGTCAGGGGAAAAGAGATTGGAGACGTCTAAGGCTATTAGGAATAAAAAAAAATAAATAAAAAAATGGATTTATCTGATGTTGAGGTTAGGGGATTCTCTGGACTTGGTATACCACTGGTATGATAGTTCCCACCTTCTCAGTTCTGAGGGATTGCAATCAGGGGGGAGTGATTTAATTATTTTTGTGGTTTAGCAGTCATCAAAAGTTGTGATGTTGTGACTCGCAGCATGTTGAGCTGTTGGTCTATCCATATTCATAATTTTAACATCATGTCTGTGGCCATTCATTCTGATATTCCTAATAGCCTTAGACGTCTCTAATCTCTTTTCCCCTGACAGACTTATATAAACTATAATCACTCATATGCTCATGGAAACAATATATACATCTTTAATCTATTCATCTGTGACATCTGATTTCTACTCTACATAATCTGTGATTACAATTTATAATTATTTTATTTCATTCTCTCATATTTCTTTTTGTGTTTTCTCTTCGATTGACAAAGACCACTGTGTGGTTGAAATATATCATTGTTTTCATTGTTTAAGTGCTTTTATGTGTTTCTATTTCAAGACTACAGAGTGGACTCTTACCAAGGTAAGTCTGTCAGTCTCCTAGTCCAAAAAATCTATATATATATATATAATTCATTTAAATGGAACTAACTGGAGTAGTTCTGTTCATTAGTTCTGCCACCTTACTAAGTATAATAGTTACTAAAGTTAAACATTAAATTTATTTCATGAAAACCAAAGAAATAAGGACTGTCATAAAAATTTTTTTAATACCACGAAAACATGTTAAAAATGAAATAAATAAGTCAATTTTTATCTAACATTACTACCATAATAACCTGACTAAGAAAATGGGTTTCTCAATAAAACTTACTTTTTTGAATAAAGAGCCTCCTTCCCCAAAAGCAAAAAATCCCACTAATGATTCAATTCTTCACCCCAATAAAAACCTTGATTGGGTTTTATAAATTTTAATCATATTATGCTATATATTTGTTTGTACACTGTTGAATATCTAACACATGGCCTTAATATTAAATTAAATATATTTATTAATTTTTGTTTAATTAGGGCTATAAAAATTGTTCACTTACCAATATTGTTATCTTGATCATTTTGTAAAGTATTTTGGTATCTATTTAGTTCTTCCTGTTCTAACATTTCAATAATTTCTCTCTCTTTCTTAATGATCTCTTCCTCTTCGGATGTAGTACTTGTATTTCCAAAAGTCTGTGAATTCAATAATTAGGGTGAGACTTTATTCAATATTTGGATAGTTTAAAATTCATAAACTAATTTATAATTTTGTATAAAAAATGTGAGAATAATATTACTTTAAAATGGCAAGAAATTTGTTACTATTCCACATATTTCACACATTTTTGCAATATGAAATATAATTAATATTCCATATTTTACATTATTACTTAAACCCTTCAAGCCAGAATACTGAATATTTAGGGACTCTGTGTGGCATCAAATAGAAATGTTCATTGTTCTGCTATCTCTTGGATTTTGTTGTCACTATTTGTTAAGTAAGGTTCTTCACTGTGGTATTTCCAATGACATATCTGTCACATATGATACAAAAACATGTGATCTCAGTAGACAAACCGTCACAAAATATGATCTAGAATATTAACCTGATTTTTGAAAATTTCAAAATACTACAGAATTAATTGTGCTTACTAATGATTGATAGTATGATACTAATATAATTGTGACGCTGATAGTGATAACTGTAAAAATAGTGAAATTAAGAAAATTAGCGAAAGTGAATTTCTTAAATATTGTAAAATAGAATCAATGGATTTTTTTATGATTTTTGTTTGTGATTTCTTCATTTTAATTAAAGAATGATGTTTTTTAGTATCACCTGAAAATTTCATTAGTTTATGTTTAGTACTTTTTTTAGATATTGCAATTTTAGCTAAGAGCACTAAGATAATGCTAGTAATAATAATTTTAGAATCTTTTAAGGTAAGCTATGTATCTACAGCTGGCTTGAGGGATTTACACTATTTAATTAATCGTTCGTATAAGCATAGTAAATAATAGCTTTCATTTTAAAATTATTACTTTTATATAAACTTTATTATAGTCAGTGTGAAATATAATTAACACGTTAAAAATTGACAGACAAAACAGATTGATAAAGGAACAAATATTTGATCCTTTGTTGTTTTATGATGAAACAACTATGACAGTCCTGAGGATGGAATATCCCTAGTAAGGAATAAATGCATAAAACATTCCACTGACAACTTTAATTAGAAACAAAGAAAAACTTATTCTTAACCACTTTGAAATGGCCCGAATAATACTTTTATTAAAATTTAGAAAAAAATACAAAATATCATTTTATTTGAAAAATGTAATATCTTTTTAATTTCTTGTTTCAACTGCTTTACTTACTTCGCTATTGTCTCTGCTGTGATGGAGTTGTGACCAGGTTAAATCATCAGGATGTTTCTCTAATTCTACACCAGAGTCTCTACTTTCTTGATTAGAATCACTTTCACTGCAAATCGATTGTCGGTACATCATTTGTTCTAATCGCCGTTCTTCAGCTAAAAAAGTGGTCATATCTGGAGGTGGCCTAACTTCCAGTTCTAAAATAATCAATAAAATGTTTAACAAATATAAAAATGCTCCATGAAAAGAAATCAATGGTTTCAAACTTGAAAAACTTGACTCTTAATATTCAGTTGTTAATTAACCCTTGAAAATAGTAGATAAACAATCAATTACCATTCTCTATAAGCTGAGCTTCTATGCCTTTTACTAGACTTTTAGTATAGTGGTTACGTGGACAATGCGTTCTGATATTAAATTAACACTTAATATATGTCATCTTTAACAAGATATATATATAATTAATTATTTCAGTCAGAAGCTAGAATCTGTAAGCAAACAGATAGGCATTGTAACTATATTGTAATGCCAGTGTGAATACCTTCTACTTTAATCAGTTACACTATAATTAAAAAGTACTTAACTAAGTGAATAGTGGGACGGCCTACAGAAATGTAGGTTACCTGTGAATAAGGATTCCGGAAGGTTTCTGAATATGCAGGCCTGGACCAAGGCTATGGTTCAAAAGTGAGGAATTATCCCTCCTCGTCAGTCAACCGGTTGGGCGTGGTAGAAATAACCGAGTGCTCTGACCGGGGAGACTGGGGTAGTTGGGAATTAAGTCCTCACAATGCTACTCTCACCTCCCGGGTGAACCAAGGGCAATGCGACAGTGAAGTATGGGCGGGAAACTACCCAAACGACACAGTTGTAAAAAAGAGAGTAAAGCAGGCTGTTCGTCTGAGCAGTTAATAATGTCCTGAACTTGGGGTGTACTTCAAGGTCAGTGACTGAATACCCAATCCAAGGTGGAAGGCATCGTGCCGAAGGATGAATGGCTGCAGGGTATAAAATGCAGTCCCAAACGATCCCCTTGAGGAACCAGACAAAACCTCATTGTATGTTGTCTTGCCAGGGCAGTGGGGGCTCTGCTCTGGTCGACCGTTATTTCCCCCATACTCGTGGGACTTTAATGGACCAAGTAAGTAAAAGAATTAATTTCGAGACTGCACAGACAGTGGGAGCCAATGAGACGGCAAACCGTGAGTCTGTAGCAGATGTGTCAACGGCAACCATCACTGGGGGTGCGGGGGCGGCTGTCAAGCTGCCGACTGCAGAAACCGGTGAAGTGGCTGTAGAGTTGAGCACGATGTCTAGTCCTGGGGCTGCTCTGCGGACCCAGGCGACTGCAAATTAAGCAGAACAATGATCAAGATCCTCCAAGTGAACCTACAGCATAGCAGGGCGGCGAGTGCTGTCGTGTGTAGGATGCTGGACAGGGGAGAGGTGGACTTGGTGCTCATCCAGGAACCATGGATTTCTGGAGGAAAAATATGCGGGCTGGCGACATCTGGAGGTAAGTTGTTGTATGATAAGGGCTTCGGTGTTCCCAGGACGTGTATCCTGGTTAGGAGGGGGTTGTGTGCTTTTGTACTAACGAACTTCTGTTGCAGGGATTTGTTAGCAGTGACGGTGGAGCTGCGGGCGGAGGGGGGGATGAAGAGGCTGAACCTGGCCACCGCATATCTCCCCTTTGACTGCGCGGGGGCTCTGCCAACACAAGAGCTGAGGAGCCTGGTCGAGCACTGCGAGGCTGTGGATGAGGAGCTGCTGGTGGGGATGGATGCTAACTCCCATCACACTTCGTGGGGTAGTACAGGTACAAACACTAGAGGTGAGGAACTTTTAGCTTATCTTAGCTCTAAGAATTTACTAGTCCTAAATCAGGGGGAAGAGCCGACGTTTGTCACTAGGGCCAGACAGGAGGTCCTGGACATTACGGTGGCATCGAACCAGATGGCTAGGTATGTACTAAATTGGCATGTGTCGGATGAACCATCTTCTTCTGATCACAGACATATTAGGTATGATATCTCTCTAAATCCAGCCATGCTTCGGCCAACCAGGGATGGTTGGCTAACAAAAACTGCAGGGGAAACTGTGGAAGAATTAATCAGAACACATTTCCCTTCCAGTACTCTGAGGGAACTTGGGGGAGCAGACACTGAACCTGTTACCAAACTCTCCACAAGACGTGGTAAGAGGGAGGACTGGGAAGTGGCAAGGAGGATAGTAACTCCACAAAGGGTAAGATGGGCTGTTGGCACTTTTAAACCCTACAAATCTCCAGGTCCAGATGGGATCTATCCTGTGCTGCTGCAGCAGGGAATGGATATGCTGGTGCTGGTACTTACTAAATTATACAGGCTAAGCATTGCTCTAGGGCATGTGCCGGCAGCCTGGAAATCTAGTAAGGTGGTCTTTATACCTAAGCCCACCGGTAACCAATCGGAAGGGAAAGGATACAGACCTATCACACTCATGTCCTTTGTTCTCAAGGGACTTGAAAAACTGGTTGATAGGCATATTAGGGGGGGTGCTTTGGCTATCAAACCACTGCATTGGAACCAGTATGCTTACCAACTGGGGAAATTTTGCGAGGGAGCTCTCCATCAAGTGGTTGGTAGGATTGAGCAAATGATCGCTAAGAAAGGTTGTGCCATAGGTGCCTTCCTCGACATTGAAGGGGCTTTCAATAACCCCTCAGTGGAGACGATGGTAAGTGGTGCAAGACGTCATGGAGTGGATGCGACCACTTGTGGTTGGATAAGTTCCATGTTAACAAACAGAAGCATTTCTGTAGAGGTGGCAGGGAAGGTCAGAAGGGCGGAGACAAGTCTGGGCTGTGCACAGGGGGGGGGGGGGTTCTCTCTCCTCTGTTGTGGTGCCTAGTGGTTGACAACCTTATTGAACTCCTGAATGAACAAGGGTACTTCTGTCTAGGATATGCGGACGACATAGTTGTCCTGATCCTGGGCAGATTCCCTGATACAGTCCTTGAGGTAATCAGAAATCCTCTACGACTGATTGAAGAGTGGTGTAAAAAGGAGAACCTTAGGGTAAATCCAAAAAAGACTGCTCTCATTAACTTCACCAGACAGCGAAAAGATCTGACGACCAGGATGCCCCGCTTGTTTGGTGAATACCTTGAGTTTGTGGGGGAGGTGAAGTACCTGGGAGTTACTCTGGACAGGAAACTCACCTGGAATCCACATCTTGAGAGGACAGTTAACAGGGCCAAAAGGGCACTGATGACTGTGAGAAGAATGGTGGGTAAGAAATGGGGACTGAAGCCCTCAATGATGCACTGGATGTATCCGAGGGTGATAAGACCTATGATTACCTATGGAGCTCTGGTGTGGTGGACAAAGGCCAACCAGGCACAGACAAGAGCTAAACTGAGCTCTATCCAGAGATTGGCCTGTCTGTGCACACTGGGAGCGATGTCAACTACACCAGGTGCAGCAATGGAAGTAATGCTTAACCTCCCTCCCCTTGAGCTTGTCCTTAGGGGAGAGGCGAGGCTAGCGGCATGGAGATTGCGCAACTCTAGCAACTGGGCTAACCTCCCAGATGTCTCGGGACATATGAGTATCGAGTGCGTGGTCAAAGAACCCGTCTTGGAAATGGGCAGCGACCACATTACTCGAATGTTTGCACCTGACCAGGTCCACCAAACTGTGATGGAATGGTCAGGGACATTAACATCGGGAGCTCAGATCTGGTACACAGATGGCTCCAAGATGGACTTCGGCACTGGAGCGGGGGTGTATTGTAAAAACCCAAGGGTAGAACTAGTTTTTTCCTTGGGGAGGCATACCTCTGTCTTTCAGGCCGAAGTATATGCTATAAATGCCCGTCTGGGAGAGATAGCGAGAAGGGAAACACATGGGGCCCGGATTGCTATTTTCTCCGACAGCCAGGCAGCAATTAAGGCACTAAACGGACACGTGGTCACCTCGGCCATAGTCAGGGAGTGCCTAATTAACCTACAAGCTCTGGCAAGGCACAATCAAGTCAAGATTGGTTGGGTGCCAGGGCATAGGGGAATACTTGGAAATGAAGCCGCAGATGCGCTGGCCAGGGAGGGGTCCTCGACTCCCCTGATTGGACCGGAACCTGCGGTGGGTATTTCCAAATCCATGGTCAGGATGACAGTGCGAAGGTGGATGGCTGAAAGACACTGTGAGCACTGGATCAGGGCCGAAGGGATGAGACACAGTAAGCTAACCCTTAGGAGACCTTCCTTGGGGCTGCAGAAGAGTCTCATCTATCTGTCTAGGCAGGAATTAAGGATAGCCACAGGACTACTCACGGGACACTGTGGACTAAGGAAACATTTGCATAAAATGGGTATCTACAAGGATGAACCAGTGTGCAGATTGTGTGGGCAGGAACAGGAGACTGCCACACACATTATTTACAGATGTGGAGTACTTGCTGAGAGGCGCTTCAACCTCTTTGGTGATGGAACGGCTTTGGTGGATGCTGAAGGTAAAACTCTAGTCAGGAAACTCCTAAACCTGGTAAGAGGGAAGGGGTTATTTGACTAGATCAGGGAGGTAAGTACAATATACCTTAAGGTAGCAGTGCTTCGGGCAATTCAAACCCGCTCCCAAGTTAAAAAAAAAAAAAAAAAAAAAAAAAAAGTGAATACGTAAGGAATGAATTACTTGCTGACGCATTCCAAAACATTTGTTCCTTTTACAAAGTTAACCCTCTACTGGCGGCATCATATTAGGAATAAAGGCTGTAACGGGATGGATTTATGACTGTTGAAGGGGTGGGTTATTTTGGTTGTGTGTCATGTAATGGAAAAGGCTGTTGAATTCAAAATGTGTGTGATCATTTAATATGTTTTCTTTTATCTGTTGTGTAGAGTTTTTATATCTCGTATTTTTCTGAAGTTGATAGTTTTTTTACTTTGTTTTAATATGTGGTGAACATTTAAATACAGCCTCGTCAATATTTTCATTCACAGAAACTTTTGCATGAAGGCATTGTTCCAAAGACTTTTCACAAAAACTGTTCAATTTTTTATACAGAAATATGTAATGAATGCTATAAAATTGTTCGTTAATAAAAAGCGCACTTCTGTCAAATACAAAATATACAGCAAATCCGAAACCAAACTTTTTCGGCAAATCCGAACTTTTTCAAATTCGAACAAGCTATAGCCCCAATTAGTTCGGATTTGAGAGGCTCCACTGTATGTATGCCTGATTCAAAATCCACTAGGTGATAAAAACCTTCTTTGGATTTTACATATGCTTTACCAGAAAAAAAATACATGGTGATAGGTAGCATGTAACAAAGTCAATTAAAAATAGTTTTTCTTAGACCCTTTCCTTTAGCGTTCTCTGGCTTAGTAAAGGAGACATGGGGAAAACCAACAGTTATTTAAATTAGTATTACTGTATATATGAACACTAAACAAACTATTTAAATAACTTGAAAATTTTTAATCATAATAAATCATAAATAAACACTTTGCGTGCAGATAACGTTGTTAATCATAACTGTGAAATTCCCGAAGAATGTAGACTACGTACTAGAATCCCATCAATGTTTTCAATGGAATTAAATTAGAAATTTGTATTTGAATATGGTTTGTTTACTCTGTAATTCCTATAATGGTCTTAGTACCATAATTCACTGCTAGAAAGCGTATTTTGTATTTAATCACCTGATTTACAAAGAAAAAAACTTTTTGGTTAGCCTTGTTTACAACCCTTTGCCCCAACTGATTTCCCATGGCTGTGTATAGATTAAACACGGATCAATAGTTTTATGGGTGTGTGGAGTTTATTTAATGTCTGAAAATGACAACCCCAGAGATCATTTCAGGACAAAATTATTGAATCTTTAAAAAATCTGCCAGCAATATTATTTTGCTTTCAAAACTGATGAATCTCGGATCTTACATTTATTTTTATTGGATTTGAAACTACTTGTTATTTATACAGTGATTTTGTTACACATACTTGGGCTGTGATTGGAAAATTGTATTGGGTATGTAGAGGCATAGAGTATGTCTCTTTGGATAAATCAATTTACTTTGTCCTTCAACGCCTAATAAATATATCTTATGTTAGATAACTACACAAAAGATAACTGTTTTTCAAAATTCAAACACAATACTTAAAAACTTATTTTAAGTGCTGACAAACATAGATTATACCCAAACAATATACATATTCATTGTCAAGATTAAAAAAAAAAAACAATATCTTTATTGTTGCTGATATTATCTTATCAAAGGTATAAAATTAAAGATTACACACCTGGTTCTAGATAGCTGTCATCATCAAGGCCATCATTGAGGCCTAAGAAAGATGATCTCTTTTGCCGGATCTCTTTCTTGATACGCTTTGTTGAATCCAACCTTCTCAAAGGAGACTGAAAAATATAAAGAAAACATTAACAAAACCAAATTCTCAAATTTTAAACACTGAATACACTTGAAGATAATTACACTAGTATGTTACACTTGCCTATAATATTACTTACTAACCTAGTCCGTTACCGTCTGAGTTCACAGTTGGACCCATCTCCCGAAACAACAAAAATCAAATAATAAAACACATAAGAAATACTTATATATTACTAGTAATACTTATACAATACTATAAAACTAGTAGCTCAAGTGAAGACGGAATTAAATAACATAAATAAAATTTGTATGGCTACTTTATGTGTATTTTATCAACATTTCATTCAGGTTATATATCTCAACCCTTAAGACCTATGACAATCATAGAAAGATGGAAACTAAATTCTAAAGTGGTACTAAATACTTTCTTAGGTACCGAGCTTTAATAGAATGAGCATGCTAAACCAGTTCATTTTCTTTACGTTCTAATATGTCCAGAAATAAGTAATTCAAATTGGTGCTAAAAAAGTAAATTTCCCAAATTTGTTTTTATAAAAGTAGGTGTGACACATTTAATTCTAGAACCAGGGAATTTTATTGTCGGTGTATCAGGTTATTTCATTTAAAATACCAGATTTAATTTTAAATTTGCACTTCAAATACCCGAACCTGCAACTATGACTGAAGAAATATTTGTTTTCATTATAAATAATGTTCGGTGTATGGTCAATGTAGGTAACTTGGTCCAGTAAATATTAATTCATGTTCATATTACTGTTTAATCATAATAGGATATATAAAATGTTTTACAATTTTGCCTGTTGAAATTTTTAAGAAAGGGTAAATCATAGACATACACAAGGCTTAGTACAACCACATTTTTCTCACACAAAAGATAGGCATCAACTTTTGTTTTAAAAATTGCATCTGAAATTGAAAAATAAACCTACTTTAAATCACAAACAAAACTTATTAATCTTAAGGTTTCATTACAAAACAGAGCATTGAGTTATTCATCATAATATTATTCAAAATATTTGATTATAATAATGTTTCCAAACATTAGTTAAACAATTACAACTGAATTGTCTGCATTTTTAATCCATTCAGGCTCACAACATGCCCATTTCACACTTTATGCATCAAATTATAAAATTAATTATTTTTTCAAACAAAAAACCTATCCTAACTGCAGCTTTATAGCTATATCAGAATGTACTATATAATATTCTGTCTTATAAAGAAACATTTATTTTATAAAGTTTTGTTCAGATGTGTTGTAAGGTGAGGTTGAATGTGTACTTTACAAATTTGTCAATTTTTGGGTTCTCGCCAAATATTTTAAACATTTCCTGATGACTTTGTATACAATCAGAAAAGTATATCTTTTTAACATGAATAAAAATACCAAATATATTTATTATAAAAAATATTATATATTTAAAAGATATATAAACAAAAATTTTTAAAGTAAATTCCTACTTAGGTAAACAATAAAAATTGTATTTTAGTAACTTTTTATTCAATAATTACAATTAATTTAACTTCTTTAATTTTGTAGTACATTGTGTTTGGTGAATCTGCATTAATCACTTTAACATTAGTTTACGACTATCCAAACTTTAAATTTTGTAAATTTGTGAAAACTTACCGAGACAGAACATTTTCGATCACTATGTGGCGATTGTCATCAGTGTCTCCACTGAAACTTATTTTATGCTTAATGGGAAAAAATAACTATGAGTAATACCGATAGGTGGAACCGAGCGATAACCATGTAAGTCGAATTCACGTAAGTTGGGGTATAATTTTACACACAATTACATAGGAATTACAGTAGAACCCCTGTAGTCCGAAGCCCAGAAATCAAAACCCCTTCAAAATCCGTACATGATTTGAAGAAAACCAAATTTTAAAAAAGTAACTAAAATTTAATGAAGTATGTACTGGAAGTTTGCTACTTACGTAAAACAAGGACGATATCACGTTAGGTGGAAGAAATATTGATTTATGTCTTTACATACCAACTGCATGTCTAAAGGACGTGAAAGAGCATTGTCTATCAAAAATAGAGCTTTTGGTGGCAGTCCATTTTTTTCATTAAATTTTGTTACTGAAGAAACAAATTAATTTTTGAACCACTCCTAGAAAATATTACCCATCATCCACGCCTTACACTGATTTCTGTAATGATCAGAGAGAGCATTAAAGTTCATATTTTTAAGGGCTCGTGGCTTGGCAGATTTTCCAATCACCAATAATAGTAGCTTATTTGTTCTCGCAGTGTTACTGCAAGCTAAAATTGTGAGACGCTGTTTGCTTGTTTTAAAGCCTGGTGCAGAAGATTCCTCTTTAGAATCAAGACAAAAGTAGGAAGGACTTTACAATTCAATCCAGTGTTATATCCGCATTATACACTTGTTGGAGTAAGTAATTTTCAGACAAAATCAAATCTGTGAATTCGTCTAAATATTCTTTAGCAGCAAGATTATCAGCTGATAGCTTCTCCTTGCTTATCGTTAGTTGTCTAATTCTGTGCCTTCTCTTCCATCTAGCCAACCATCCATGCTAGCAGTAAATTTGAAATCACTGTTCATTAATTTGTTTAACTGTAATGCCTTTTCTTGTATTAATAGGCCACCAATAGGAACTCCTTTTTGCCTCTCTTGTGTAAACCATAATAAATACAGCTTCGAAAATATTTTCACGCACAAAAACCTTTGCGTGATAACGTTGTACCAAAGACTTTTCACTTGTAGCACTGCAAAATTATTCAATTTTTGGACAATTTTTTTTCCAGTCAACGTTGTCAAACCTTCCTCTTTGTCTAGTCACACTAACACTTCAAATTCTGAAATAAAATCTTGAAAAAAGATCTGCAGTACAGTATTGATACAGAAATATGTAATGAATGCTCTAATATCCTTTGATAACAAAAACGCACTTCAGCAAATCCGAAATTCGAACTTTTTCGGCAAATTTGAACTTCTCCAAATCTGAACAGGCTATAACCCCAATAAGTTCGGATTTGAGGGGTTCTACTGTATGTTTAATTGGGACCAAAGTTTAAATAAACTAATAATTTAGAAGAAAAATGTATACGTATAAAAATCTTAAATACACAATACAACAAAAATGGTATTATATACATACATATTCCAAAGGGTTAATTTTGAAGACGAATAAAAAAGAAATTATTTTGACATAGACTGGATAAAATCTAATAAATTTGTTTGACGAATTGAAGGTTCTTTTTCTTTTCACGCAGAATTTCCTCATAATTTGCCAATTTTTTATGTTTTGTACCAGAAATACCCTCATTGTTGGAGTGTATGTTTTCCAAAATTTGTAAGCCTTGCTCTACTAAACTAAGGCCTTTTGTCAAGTTTCTAACTGTCAATTCATCTTCTACGTTAAATGGGTCTAAAGAATCTGCATTTTTAAGATCTTGCTCTTGCTCACGCATTTCTATAAGCTCATCAATTAATTGTCAGCATCAGGTTGTGTAAATCCGGCAGTTCTTGAACGTCATCATTATCCACTTTTAAATGTAGTGGTCTGGCAAAACTGACAATGTCTTTAATCACATCAGCAATTTCATCAGATTTTGGCACTGATTCCATTTGAGTTTCAGTGGCAAAAAAAATTGACTTACCTTTTTCCAAACGTCATTCAAAGTTTGTTTGTGAAATTTCATTCTAAGATTGTCCAATGATTCTCAAAGCATCTAAAACATTGAATTGTTTCCAAAAATCTTTAACAGACAGCTTGTTGTTCTATTTCATGGCTTCATGCAGATGCGCAAATGGTGTTCTTGTGTAATAAGCTTTAAATGTTTTGATGACTCCCTGATTCATCGGTTGAAGCAAACTAGTTGTGTTTCACGCATGTGTCGAAATTAGTTAAAGTAGTAGGAGGATGACTAAGTGCATTGTCAATTATTAGGAATTGCTTTAAAATGAGTTTAAACAAACAATAATGTTATGAAATGATGACCAAACCGGTCTTAAAAAAAGGAAGCTGTCACCCAAAACTTTCGATTCGACTTCCATATCACGGCCAAGCTAGCTCTAGAAATAATTTTTTTAATTCCCTTATTTTCTAAGCGATAAACTATAAGAGGTTGCAACTTACAGTCACCAGCTGTATTTGCACCAATCATCACTGTCATCGGTTTTTGGTAACCTTAAAACCTGGAAATATTTTCTCTTTAAGGGCTATAAGCTTTATTTTAGTGATTTTCTTACAGAACAGGCCAGTTTCTGCGTAACTTGGACAGCATTATTTAATACCACGTAACTTGAGAATCTTGTATAAGAGGGGGAGCGTAAGTCGGGGTATTACTACATTGCATACCTTGCCCCTTTTGTGAAAATTTTTTCTTCCATACAAAACTAAAATTAATTAAATTTAATTAATGAATTAATATTTGAACAAACTGTACTAACATTAGGTGTCATCCACTACAAGTTTAAAAAAATGTATTTGAAGTTGTGTGGATGAAAAAAAAGTATTTTATGAATTAATGAAAATTTGAACAAGATGTATATAAGGAGAGAGGGAACTATAAAAGGGATTGAATGAACCCAAGATCTTGAACTGGGGAGATTCAACCATGAATAAATATTTAATTAAGTTTAGCTTGGCAATTTGTAAATCAATTTTATCTTTCCTCCACTGAAATTAGTTTACTAAACCTACAATAAAACCCTACATAAACTGAATTAACAAAGCAGTGGGAATTTACTTACAGATTTCTCATTTAGTGAACCATCATCATCATCACTGGTTTCAGTGGGTGGAGGTGGCGGCTTCTCCTTTGGAGGTTCTAAAGTTGTTGGGCTTAGTGGGAAAACCACATCTCCACTGACGGTAAACTGAAAGGAAAAACATTGTTAGATGGGATGACAGATTATATTCAATATTCATTTACTAAAAAAGGTTATTTACTGAATGAATATTTGCAAGTATACAATTATTTAGAAAACTCAAGTGCAAATTCACTTAATGGAATTTATTTTACAAATGTAATGAATTCAACACTTGAAGCTGATTTAATTAATGACACTAATAACTAAGTATAAGTGTAATAATTAAACTGATAGAAAAGCTGACAAAATACTTAACAATGCTTGTATTTTTTTATAATAAATATGATAAGATAGGTAACTATATTTTAGTATGCATACATATACCACATTTTGTATAATAATTTGAAAAACTCTGAGAAAAAACTTAAACTTAATGATAATTTTTTGTGTTTCGGGAGAACCCAGCTTGGTTTAAAATGACACAATTTAAAATAAGACGCTCTAAAATTATTAATATTTAATTAAAAATAATAATATTGATAATTTTAAAGATATAAATAAAATACGATTAGCAAAAGACAAAGAGGTATTTAATTATATTTTGTATATAATTATATTTAACAAAACTAATCATTATATTTAATTCAATGTTTTAACCATTTATATGGCCTTTCCTTAAACTAAAACTTACTACAATAGAAAAATAACAAACATTAAAAAAAAAGGTTATCATGGCCTGAGTTGACTACATCTTCTGAAACAGCTGCTCTCATTTAAACAAAAAGTAAGTGCTACTATAAGAAAATGTCATATATTAAAATAATTTAAAATGTAAGAATTATTTTGTTTGCATGTAGTAACAATGATATAAAGTAATACCATTGGAGGCAATACATTTTATCAAAGTGAACGGAAGATATTTCTTCAGACTCAACAAATATCTCTTTATTAATTGAACTGAGTTAAAATTGCTATTCTTAATATAAATAAATATTACCTCACTGTTTAAATACAAAGGACTGGCCTCAGCCATTATACTGACTGTGGTCTTATCAACAGGCAAAACATCAAAGTTATGTATGGTCAATAAACTCTCTGAAGAATCTTGTAAAGTTTGTCCAGTTGTTTGTAAAGCATTGTCCTCTTCTTTAGTAACACCTACTGTTAAAGGCTTAAACTGTGATTCAGGTTTTTTTTCAACAGCTGTTGTATCCTTGTTCACGTCTTTCACTTTTGTCTGAGTTTTCTGCAACGTGTCATTCATTTCTGGGCTTTCTTCAAATTTCTATGTATAAGCAAACAATAACAATATGACTACAAACTATTTACATTTTAATAACAAAATGCATAATAATAATTAAATATATTTAGTTGACAGTGAATTAGCCAATTGGATATTGTTAGGTATTGAAATTCCTGATGTAACTTATTAAAGGTGTACTGGTAAAATTCCAAAGATTTTACCACAAAACACCAGTAAAAAAACAATTGCTCTAGCATTTAATACAACATAAAAAAGAACAGTGAGTGTGAGCGTGTGTGTGAGTGTGAGTGTGAGCATGTGTGTGTGTTTCTGATTCAAATAAATGTTTACATAACTCCTAAATAAGAAAGTAATGCGAACAAGTAATATAAAATTCAGAATAAATTTATAAAAGATGTGTCACTTATGTATAATAAATACTCAAGATGAATAGAAATCACCTGCTTGATTTAGTAGTCACGGCTAAAAGATTTCGTAATTTAAACTTTAATGAAACAGATATAAAATTACAAAAAAAATTTTGTATTTTCTTATATGGTACATATAATTACAATAAAAATAAAATGTAAATAAACACAATATTATATGTAAATAGTTATATCTCCAAAGTTTGTATTTGAGTTAGTAAAATAAATACAATTTTATAATAAAATTACCATTTAGAAAACCTTTAATTATGAAATAGCATCAAGAAAACAAGCAATAACATAATAACAGTGTATGATTTTGTTTTGTTATGTAGTTATTACCATATATATTAACTAAATTCCCAAAACCTGACAAACTAAATATTATTTGGTTGTTATTGATTAGACCAATAAAACTTTACTTACAACATGCATGAATACAAGAACATTTACACATTACAAGACAGTCTGATGTCTATCTAAAAATAGACAGTGATCAACTGCTCTCTGTGTGACTAATAACACCATGTGGGGATCAAAGATGAAAGGGTATTCACATGTATACAGCTTCTAAGCACCCTTCCACCTATATAACACAAGTCAGTCTTTTCCAGTTAAAACAAGTAACTGGCTTCAAAAAATTATGCTTACATTTTTTTAAAGACTATAAAAGTTCAAAATGCCCGAACATTTGCTAAAAGGTATTTAATCCTAATATAGCTTTAATATTAATAAGATTCTTAAATGTCTATAGAAAATTTTAATTAAAATATAAAAATGATTGTCTACAAATATAAATAAAGGCCTAATTCAACCAAATATTTAAAAAAAATTAAAATAACATGCACTGAATAAAGATGCTATGAATAAATTTTAAATACTGTTTATATTTATTTATTATTTGAAATTTAATATAAGTATAAATGTTTTGTATTAATTCAAGTTTGTTTAATAATTAAATTTGTTTTTTAAATTTTAATACATTATTTTTAAACATAATATTTCTATTATAAATGTAGCAAAAATAGTTTTGAAACTTTCCTGCTAAAACTAAGTATTTACTAAGTAATTAAATTATTTTCTATGTATTTTTTAACGAATGAAAGACATTTTAACATATTATAAGTAATTATTGCGTAACTGAGTGAAAACTTTTGAGCTTACTTGTTTATAAATAAGTAGCTAGTAAGTTGAAAAGTTTTCACACAGTTACGTAATGAATACTTTTAATTTAATCAGTGAATTTAAGATGATTACAACAAGCAATTTTAATATAGTCATTTTAACTTGGTTTTTTACATTGACTTATGTGGTATCTGTTTTTTATAATATAAACAAAGTGGTTTTTGTAACTTGTGCTCAATGTTTTTAAATAATGTATTATTTGATAGGTTGTATAATATTTTTTGCTCCATAAAAGGATTCCTGTTTGGAATCAAAATATTGAGCTTTATTTTAAAGGTATAGAGATAGCAGTTGTTTCAAATTTTAGTCTACAATTAGTATTAATGAACCAATTTTTAAAAAAAAAGTATTTCATATTTTTATGTTAATCTAGGAATTTCATATATTTATAATTTTTAAAATACGTAAAATCTTTATTGATCAATAAATGCAATTTTAAATAATGAAATTTAATTATAATATCAAAATATAATTGAACTATTGGTTTTTAAGCAAATTCAATATAAACATTAAAACTATTTCATTTTATTATAAATTTAGTTTTATTAAATCATAGGAGAGTAATTTCTATCTTAAAATAGATATAATTTTTACCCTTACTGTTTGTTTATTATTTGTATGGAAGACTGATTAACTAAATACTTTAAAACCCATTCAAGTCACTTCCATTATCTGATCAGAAAGAATTTATATATTTTTCATATTTTGCTTTCAAATTATTCATTTATTTCAAACAATATAGCAAAGTCTTTCTATATTTTTTGCTAGACATATGTAACAAATATTTCTAGTAACTTTTACTCCATTTACAACTCACATTAAGTTTTACTATGTTTAATTTTTATTTTATAGTATTAATTTTTAATTAAAATTCTTTATTGACAAAACACATTCCAATAAATTAACTAGGGCCCTAATTACATTATTCTTAGAGGGAAAAAATGTTTTTGCTTGTATATACTACTAATTCAGAAATTACTATTTTGTGTGAGTACAAATAATTTTTAAAAAATCTGTATATAAGAAATATATAACTTACATTTTATTTATAATCTTTGTAGTTTATTTTTTCCCATTCTAATTGAGTTCAAGTTTATAACTTTTAGAACTTAGCACACTTTTATATATTTATATCTACTAATATAATTTATCACTACTAATATAATCATTTTGTTAACATAAAACAATCTTTTAACACTTATTATCTTGAGTAGTTGTGGAAATAATAAATTAATCACATTAACAACTCAAAATTCACAAAAAGAAATATATTTATTTAATAAATTAATACGTAATTATTATAAATAATTTTTAATTCATTTTTTTGTGAATTTTGGGTAATTTTTATGAATTATTTTTATGTTGAAAAAAGTTTGTCATATTTAATTTTAAAATTCTGATTGAGTGAAGCAATGTTTTATCGAAAAATGTATATCGAATTCTTGTTGCTGTTCATGACGAGCTGGTTGTAAAATTCTTATTACACTTTTGCTATTATTTGCGACCAGACTTTTTGTTAACTAAAGTTGTTAAATTGTTAACTTAGGTACACTTGGAGGAAACGTTTTCGTCTTACGAGTTCTTCAGCCTCGTATTTTTGGCGCTAAGAATGCTGCAGTTGTGCTTCACCGGGAATAAAACACTAAAACTAACACTATTTATTTACAAAAACAAATGAATAATATACTGTCCTTTGGTAAGCGAAATGGGAAACTATTGCTACACAAGAAACACACGTACACACCCACCACGCTGCGAGAAAAACAGCAAACTAAAGCAATAACTGCAGTCGTAAACCCGACACGTAATAAATATGGATGAGAGAAGACTATAGGCTTCCGCCGCACCCGAGAAGCCCCCACTCGGAAGCCTATAGGCTTTCGCCGCAGCCAACGTGTTAACCTAAAATTGTTACATTTACATTTAAACATTTCTAATACATACGGACATGAATTCACATGCGAACTAATTACAGAATCGCACAAATGGGCCACTAAAACACTACACGAAACTCATAAAAAGAAAATAAATCAACTTTTAAATGAGAAAAGTAATAATCCAGCAATAAAAAAGCCAAAACACTCTTTTTATGAAAAAACAATAAACAACACTAACATCACATTTACCACTGAAGAAATAGAATTACTAAATAAAGGCCTAAAACATAATATACACTACAAAGATAACAATAAAACAAAAACAGCAATTATAATTGACACAGAAACCAATAAACAACAGACAGAAATACAAGATCAAGAACACTTGAGACATTTAATTAGTAACACAATAAGAACACACAAAGCCCAAAGATCATAACACACACCAATGAAATACAGACAGCCAAATCACTAAACAAAAAGCCAGAGAACAAGATTGAAAGTATGTAAAAGCAGATAAAGGTAATACTACAGTTATTATGCGTACACAGGATTTAAACAATAAAATTAATGAATTCATTACAGCAAACAACATCTCAGAAACAAATAAAAACCCAACAAACGAATATCAAAACACAGTTACACACATAATTAATTCAACTAAACATGTAATATCTAAAACACAGAAAAAATATTTTAAAGCAATAAGGCCTACGGACCCTACCTTACAAGCACTTCCTAAACTACATAAACAAGGAACACAAATAAGACCGATAATCAACAGCCAACAATCACCCGCACACAAACTAGCACGCCATATGGATAGAACTATTAGAAAATACATAAAACTAGACACAAACACAAATATAAAGAACACAATAGATCTAGTAAATAAAATAAAGAACATTGAAATCCCTCATAACTCAACCCTGGCATCGTTTGACATCAGAAACCTATACACCAATATCCCAGTTACAGAAACATTAAACATATTGCGAGACAATCTTAAACTTAGCAACACTCCAGAAAAAATCACAAAAGAAATCATATACATTTTTAACACCATTACACAACAGAACTACTTCACTTACAACAAATATTACACGCAGAAACAAGGCCTACCAATCGGTTCACCAATTTCAAGCATTCTCACAGAAGTATTCTTACAACAAATAGAACGGAATAAAATCATACATAACAAGAAACACGCAGATAAGATAATATATTGGCAAAGATATGTAGATGACGTTATAATACTATACCAAGGAAACATAAGACAATGCCAACAACTCCAAACACATACAAACAAAATACACAAAAATATCCAGTTCACTGCAGAAGTTGAAAACAACAAAACATTGAATTTCTTAGACATCACCATAACAAAAATCGAAACAAACATGAATTCAACATATACCGCAAGCCAACCATGACAGACACATTGATACACAATTCATCGAACCACCCAATACAACATGACCACACAGCATTCAAACATTTACTACACAGACTAAATAAAATACCTATGTCCACAACTAACTACACAGAGGAACTAAACACAATCAAATATTTGGCTCACAAAAATGGATATGACAATTATTTAATAGACAAACTACACAGAAAAATACTCAACAAGAACAGTAACAACAACACATAACAACACAAACAAATTCATCACCCACACATACATAAACAGACTCACAAATAAAATACCACACCAATTCAAAAAAGCAGGATACAATGTAGCTCACAGAACAACAAATAAAAGCCAAACAGTTATCAGACACACCATTAATAACAATACCAACACATACCCAGGAGTATACAAACTAAAATAAGTTCTATAGTGGACAAACAGGCAGATCTTTCGCCGAAAGATATAAAGAACACAAAAGCGCACTGCACACTACTATTGAATCCACCTTCGCTAATCACCTCATGGACACTAAACACTCATGCAAAAGTATGGAAAATAACATGAGCATCCTCCACACATGCAACAAAGGCCATAAATTAAACACACCAGAACAGTATGAAATATATAGACATAGCAACACACATAAAAATGACATCTTAAATGAACAAACACGGCACAGATCACACATACTTTTCGATCACATCACTTCTAACTTTCAAAAAGATGGTACCGAGAAAGCACAACTGCAGCATTTCAAGCAGCAAAAATACGAGGCTGAAGAAGTCGTAAGACGAAAACGTTTCCTCCAAGTGTAAGTTAACAATTTAACAACTTTAATTAACAAAAAGTCTGGTCGCAAGTAATAGCAAAAGTGTAATAAGTGAAAAATGTATAGTAAAATTGTAAACACAAATAAGCATTTATCAACATTTTTGTAAAATACTTATTAAATGTCTAATATGATAAAATAAATGGTGCAGATAAAAGCAAATTTGATATATCTTTGTAAACCATCTTAATATTCAACATTGGTCAATGTGATGGTTAATATTGAAGTTGAGCCTTAATTGGAAGATTGTAGGTTATAAAAAGTAATCCTAATAACCTTGGAAGATAAACTACAAAATCTTACAACACAAAAAACCAAGACAGAAGCAGGCAAGAACTGAGGAAGACAATGATGTACTCACACAGTTACAAGCAATGTCTTGAGCAAACAAAGAGTACAATTTTTAAAATTACTGAAAAAATACCATAAAGAAAACGTGATAACCCTATTGCAATTAATGTCATCATTTTAAAAGAAAGGCTGTCAAAACAGCAAGTTTTTTGTAGATGTTGTGAATGACTGTTTTTGCTTGATTTAAGTATAAAAGATAGGGCAAAATATATACATTTAATGATTATTAATTTAAGCCTAATAATTTGGTCAACTATCCAGCACACAATTTAAAAATTATAATGGCTTTAAATTTTTTCCTTAAAAGGGTCTACAGAAACTGAATAACACAACAGCTCAAAGTGAGTTATAAAAAAATTGTAGAATAATATTGAATTTTAAATGTTTATATCAATAGATACAATATTAATCAAATTTCAAGTAAAAAAATTATGCTAATATTTTTTTGGAATTTATCATTTATATTGTATGTGTATTATATAAAGAGCCTACATTTAATATAAATTCTTTTCAAATCAACAACATAGAATATTTAATTCAACTTTACAAACATTTAAACATGTATTAATTATGTTATTTTTATAAATATTATTAATTTTTAATAAATTGTTTTTTTAAAAAAATGTTATAATTAATTACTTTTAAAAACCTAAAATTTAAGTATAGTAACGTTGGTATATAAGAAAGTTAATGAGATAGAATTAAATAAATAATAAACCGGTTGAATATCGAGTGAAAGATATTTATTTGTGTGCAACATTTTGGCAAGCCTGGAAATAATATTACATTGAACATATAAGATGCATTGTCTACTTCTAATTATGCATATAAACAATACACTCATTACAATAACCCACTAAAGTAGTGAGAGTCGTAAACCATCTAAAAAATAATTAAAATCAGTAACAAAACTCAGAGAGCAACAGTATTATTGTCTTACACTTTTTAAAAAATGTTTTAACTTGCCTATAGTAGCACTTAGGCTACTTTTTTAAAAAGTGTAAGTGATTACTAGTAGCTCACGCGAAGATGGAATCAACAAATGTTAGTATTATTGTTACCTGTGTCTCTGTAAGCTACCAAGGCTCAATAGGAAACTAACTGGCACTGATTTTATAAATGTGACTGTGGATAAGATGTTTATTTATGATTAGGTATGTCTAGCATTTTTGTATTTTTACAATTTGTATAACGTGACAAGCAACTATAGTGCTTATCAAGTTTCTTCAACAGAGTTATTTGATTTCAAGTTTATGATACTCATATTCTAGATAATCTCGGACATATTGTTTACCTTATAAACAATAAAATTCATATTATTTCAAATAATTGTTTTTATCTGGATTTGATAACTAACAACACTTTAATTAAGTACTTTTTCAGCCCCCCACATTAGTTTGAATGAGTGTCTAGTGTAAAGAGTAATAATGGTAGCCTCAAGTCCTGGGACTGTTACCTTCCTTATATATATCACATAGTAAGTCATCCTTTTTTAATGCTAGTAAATAGGTTATTATTAATTTCTTTATTATTTTTTAACTAAACTTTACTATTTATGCTACATAAACAGAAAAAAACTATTTAATTTTTATGGCAACATGATTTTAATTAGAGTTGAAAAGACAACCGCATGCATATGCTCTATTAAGAATACAAAATGACTGATTTTTGTAGTTTTTTGTGTTACATTTTCTGTTAGTATTTCGGTTCTCTTAAATTGCAAATGAAAATTGTAAAAATGTAACTCACATGGAATACAAATAAGTTCAGTTGAAATGAAAAAAAAATAATATATATAAATATATATATTAAATATATATATAATTAAAGAACTAAGTCAAAATACAAATACAAGAATTATAATTGAATTTACAATTCAAAGCTTTTCATAGGCTAACAGTACCAACATCATCAGTAATATTAAACAATTAAAATTACCATATGTGCAACTTAGATCAAATAAATAGCTATGCCAAATCAATTAGTGTTGTTAAACTTTTATTTTGCTGCCTTAACATTACAAACACTGAATATATTATCAAATTTAGATTTTACTTGTATTTGTTCATTTATCAACTCATTATTAGTATCATTTTTATGTATTTCTAAAGCTTCATAAATATTCATTCTCAGCCCTTTGTTAATTTCTTTTACAAGTATCATATTATCTATATTAGGAAATATGTGATTATTATTAATACAATGACTAGCAAAATTTGATTTATAAATTTCTGGCTTTTTATATACATTAAAATGCTCTTTATATCTATCTTTAAGTTTTTTCTTAGTTTGCCCTATATAAACCTTATTATAACAGTCACATTCTAATTTATATACACCGTTTTTTTCATCCATATTAATAATATTATTATTCATTATATTTATTAATTTATTATTAGTATTATAATTATTATTGTAATATAATAACCTACCATTCACAACGAATACATCATAATACTAAACAAATTAAATTCATACAACGAAAACATACAATTCACCTACGAAGCAGAAACAAAGAGAACAATTAACTATCTTGACATTACATTTTAATAAACAATAATAAAATAGAAACTACAGTACACAGAAAACCTACTTCCAACAACACCACAATACACTACAAATCTAACCACCCCTGGACACACAAAATTAACACTTACAGTAACATGATAAATAAAGCAATAAAATACACACAAGATAACAAACAAAAATTAAATGAAGAATTAGATAACATTACAAAAATAGCAATAGAAAGTGGATACAACACCTTATAAAAAACATATACAATAAATTTACAAAAAAAGCCTAACCTCAACACAACACTACAACTTGAACACAAAAATAATAATAAAAAAATCTACTTAAAATATAAATACACCAATATCAAAATAGAAAAAATAACAAATATATACATTAAAGAACACTACACTCCAACATACAAACCAAACAACAAAATAATAAAATATCCTAATAACACAAACCACAAAACAAAAACATAACCTATCTGGAATTTACAAAATTACTTGTAAATGCATTCCGACTGCAATGCATTTTACATAGGAAAAACAACAATTTAAAATAAGATTTGAAGAACATTCCAGAGCATTCAAAAATAAAAATACAAAACCATCAAATGTTGCAGCACACCTAATATCAACATAAACATGAAATAACAAATTACGAAAATAACCTAACCATACTTGAAATAAATAATAACCCAATAGAACTAAGATCACTAGAAAAATACCACATTTATAAAAACATACACAACAAATTAGTGAACCTACAGACAACATATGCAGACGATGTACTATTCGAAAACATTATAAATGAATGAAGAAACATGTGTGACGTCAACATATACAAACATCACGGACCGAAGATCCACACCAGAAAAATAGAGAAAATGAATTAAGTGATTCGACAATTGTCAAGTGACCGAAAGATGCCTCATCACACAAGGTAAAATTATTGCACTTAGTGGTAAAAAAAATTATTTACAAGTAATAATACTAACTTCATAAAGTCAGTGCAACGAAAAAATAATGTACAACGTAAAATATCACGATATATATATATATATATATATATATATATATATATATATATATATATATGTATGTATGTATGTACAGATTTATTTATATTTGAATATTTTCCTCCTGGCAAAAAAAACAAATGAAGTTATTATCACCATTTTAAATATTTACAAGAGTACCATAAACAGACATTAAAAATTTTAAGATATAAATTTTCATCACAAATAATTAATGAGTAACAGAGTTGAAAACTTTCAACTTGCTGATGTGTTTGAAACAACCATTTCATTGATGAAACCAAGCCAATACTGGCGGCAACCACTCAAGGTTGCAGGCATAATTTTTATGAATGAGGAGGGAAAGGTGGGCACTATGTAATGGAAAATGGTGTTAGATTCGAACCATGTGTGATTGTTCAAGATTTAGTGTGTTTGTGTTGAGTGATATTTTATAACACCCTATTCTATTATATAATAAACAACACACCTATTTCATCCCACACTCCACACCCTTAAAACATACGCCTGTAACTTTTAGCAATCGCCGCCAGTAGTTTGTTGGCTTCGTCAATGAAATGATTCCTTTGAATTGGGTCAGTAAGTAAGTTGAACGTTTTCACTCAATTACTCAATAGCTACTTATGATTTATTCATTGAATTTAAGATAATTAGAGTAACTATCAATTTTTATTATTTAAATCATGCAGAATTTTAAAATAAAATAATAATTATGGTTTATTTTTTTATTTATAAATATTTATGTAAAAAAAAGTAATACCTGTTGTAATAAAAGCTAGCTTTTGTTCTCTGTGTTAATTTTATTTACATATCAACAAAAGATTTACATTTATTCATGAGATTTTATCTGGGTGTTACTTTTGTATTAAGTATAAATAAATTTATAATTTACTGCAAATAAAATTAATATTTTAAAACCAATCATAACTATTTTTAAATAAGAAATGAAATTAATAATGTAAAACAGTAAGACTTAGAAGAAAACCAACGACCAAGTGTTCTTCATCACAAACTTTCATACAATAACAAATAAATTAAGTAATTCTCTACAATTTGTAATTCATACTTAAGCAATTCATCAAGTTAGTTTTAAAATAAATGTTAAATTTCAATGAGTCATCACACAAATAATTAAATGTTAAAAATGTAGACAGCAGAAAACAAAAATTGTAAACAGTACTTTATAGTAAGGATTAATGTAAGCAATAACAAATGGATTAATGGTGAAGAAAATTATTACTTACTGGTATAGGAATCGAAGTCTAAATACATTGATGTCTATCTAAATTTTAAGAACAGAGTTAACTAATAAACAAAACAGTTGATGAAACAAATTTTAATAAGGCACTAAATTATGAGACTGAAGACATGAAAGAAAGGATAAATGTAAGCAATGCACCTAATTTATTTTATTTCTATTTTACTCCTTCTTCAATAAAAATGTATTATTAAATAAAAAAATCTACTACACTATATCAGGATGAATATTCTAACCATATTGGAGATTATACATGTATTTAAATTTTAGGTGAAACTTTCCTTAAATAAGACGCTACTAATAATACTTCTTAGGAAAATTTTACAGTAAATAAATAATTCTGAATCTAGGGTAATGTAAAGTCTATAAACATTAATATATTTAATTTAAATATTTTAAAAATTATAACTATGATCATGTAAACAATCAAAGCTGCTACATGCTAGTATAAAATACTCAAGTTTCAGCCTAAAAATAGTGGCTGCACTTTAAAGTGAAAATATAAAACCTTATTGTAAATATCAAATTCTTGTTGCTATTCATGACGAGCTGGTTGTAAATTACAAATTACACTTTTGCTTTACTTGCGACCAGACATTTGTTAACTAAAAGTTGTTAATTGTTAACTTACACTTGGAGGAAACATTTTCGTCTTACGACTTCTTCAGCCTCGTATTTTTGCCGCTAGGAATGCTGCTGATGTGCTTCCTCGGTACCATCTTTTTGAAAGTTAGAAGTGATGTGATCGAAAAGTATGTGTGGTCTGTGCCGTGTTTGTTCATTTAAGATGTCATTTTTATGTGTGTTGCTATGTCTATATATTTCAAACTGTTCTAGTGTGTTTAATTTATGGCCTTTGTTGCATATGTGGAGGATGCTCATGTTATTTTCCATACTTTTGCATGAGTGTTTAGTGTCCATGAGGTGATTAGCGAAGGTGGATTCAATAGTAGTGTGGAGTGCCCTTTTGTGTTCTTTATATCTTTCGGTAAAAGATCTGCCTGTTTCTCCAATATAGAACTTATTGCAGTTGTTGCATTTTAGTTTGTATACTCCTGGGTATGTGTTGGTATTGCTATTAATGATGTGTCTGATAGCTGTTTGGCTTTTATTTGTTGTTCTGTAAGCTACATTGTATCCTGCTTTTTTGAATTGGTGCACTATCTTATTTGTGAGTTTGTTTATGTATGTGAGGGTGATGAATTTGTTTGTGTTTGAGTTTTTGTTGTTACTATTTTTGTTGAGTATTTTTCTGTGTAGTTTGTCTATTAAATAATTGTCATATCCATTTTTGTGAGCTAAATATTTGATTGTGTTTAGTTCCTCTGTGTAGTTAGTTGTGGAAATAGGTATTTTATTTAGTCTGTGTAGTAAATGTTTGAATGCTGCGTGTTTATGTTGTACTGGGTGGTTCGATGAATTGTGTATCAATGTGTCTGTCATAGTTGGCTTGCGGTATATGTTGCACTATATGCAACAGCAAAAGTGTAATTTGCTTATTGTAAAAAACATTTTTTTGTTTTCTTTTCTATTATGACAAATATATAAATACTGATAAACTGTAAGGCTAGAAAGGCAATTACACTGTGCAGGTAAAATTACTGTGCAATTAATTGCATTTTAAAAAAACACAATCTTGGTGCAAAGGTATATACTAGAAGTGCATAATACGCCAATATAAATCAAAATTGCAAGGAATAACTTCTTATCATTGTCTAAATATCTCTCAACTACAGACATAACCAGAAAGTAATTTACTTCTACAAAGTAACTAAATATGAAGATCTACATCCATAAAATCTCTGTATTCATTCAAATTATTGATGATGATCTAACTACCAAAAATATAAACCAAAGCTTGCTTTCATTGTCATATTGAAGTGAAAAGTTCTATTACCTGCACAATACACTTTTTTAATTGGGAAAAACCATAAGACTTCATATCATTCATCAGAATCTTCTGACAAGAAAATTAGTCTGAAAGTTCCCATGAAAAGATTTTCACAAAACCAATAACAGATCACATGTGTTCATATAAAAACTTTTTTTATTTGATTGAGGTTATATTTATACATTTTCAAATATAGTTTTGTTTAAATTATTGGGCTTAAAAACATTTTGTCTATGAGTTTGAGGAGCTACAATTGTATGAAGTTTAAACATTCTTTGTTTCTATTGTCAATGATGATTGTCAAAGATTTAATGATACTATTAAACTAATTAGCATCCTGTTGAACTTACTAAGTCAAAATGTTTCTGATCACACTAGACAATTTTTGTCAATATGAAGCACTAATGGATTTTCTAAATTTTCTTCAGAAAAACAAATTATTTCACTGTGTGATTTTAAGCCTGGGCAACTTTTTTTTTATTGTTGACTATTTTTAAACAATTTACAATAATGTTCCTAATTGTTAAACGTGGAAAATTCACATAAAAGTTTACACATGAATAACATAAATAAATGAAACCTCTAAACCACAAATAACTTTTTTCTTTTATTTAAAACCTTATTTACATTTCGATTGCAAAGCAATCATCCTCAGAGGTAACTTACAATAAAAATGCTGTATTTTTATTGTAAATCAGCTCTGAGGATGATTGCTATGCAATCGAAATGTAAATAAGGTTTTAAATAAAAGAAAAAAGTTATTTGTGGTTAAGAGGTTTCATTTATTTATGTTAAACATTATGCCACAGTTGTTTTATACAGTTGTACACATGAAATTTAGTGTTAATTGATCCCATTTTAATGTGAGCTAATAGCTTTTAACTAAAAATACTTGTACATACGTTGGTACATTACACTTGTGTATAGTAGGCCTTACTTTTATGATTGTTGAGGACGGCCAATTCGGAAGATGTATCCCATTGTCAACTCAGACTGTAACTGTGGGATATTAGGGTAAGTGTATGTGAGACTTTATAACCCCAATACTACCTAAAAATACACCTACTTCCCTACCCTAATATCCCAAACCTACCTTAACTTAAAACAACCTGTTAGTTACGGTCTGAGTTGACAATGCGCCACCGTCCACATAACAGTAAGCACTCCTATAGTAAAACATATGTACAAATTTAAACTTGTAAGTTAAAACATAAAATTGGTATTAAAAGTGCTTTAAACAAAGGCCAACATAATGGTAACAAATCTACATTAAGTAATCAGTTTTAGAGATATAATTAAACAATAATTAGTCATCTATTATTACTACTATTAAAATGCAAAAAATGAGCCTTTGTATACCAAATTTGGATTTATAGAAACACCTCTATCTCAAATTTCAAAATGGCACTAAACACTTAGTGTTACTTGTAAAATACGACTATATATTAAAAGAAAAAATTTGCATGTAATTTTTAGTATTTACTCAATTATCATGAATATTTAGTTCACAGTTTTCAATAACACAATTAACTAATCACAGACAATTATAAAGAACAATATACAAAATTTGTTGAGTAAAAACTTCTGTTATGTCATTGTTCATGGGTTTTTATATGTAATTAAATTCTAGTTCTTTAAAAAATGTCTTTATTATTATTTCATTTTTTTATAATTTTATGGTTTACATATGAAAATGCTGCAGATACAACTTACAATATCACAAAAGAACAGAGAACATCAGAGAAATAATGACAGCACTACAGAAGATTTTGAAATATACAAATATCATGCAACACTTTGAAATATACAAACAGACCACACACACTTTAAATACATTACATAGTCTACAACCCCTTTACCAAAGACCAAAACCACATCTAACAATTAAAATCTTGGAACTAATAATGAAAACTATAATATGACTGTCCATCAAGCTACTGTTTTGAAACACGTCCCCAAGTTACTCAAATATTTCTACTCAGTTATAAAACAAATTTTTCAGTAAGATTAATCAAAATTTAAACAATGATGGACGACATTCAATAGTAATAACACTTGAATATTTATTTCTAAACAAAAAAAGGGAGAAAACAAATTAAGGTATTAGTAGCTAGAAATGATACCGATATTAAAGATTATTTATGACAAATAAGGGTAGAGTTATCTATGCAGAAGATTATCCAGGGCAGGAGGAGAAAAGAGAGAAAATTAGAAGTAAGCATCCCTCAATGAAGAATTAGTAAAATAGGCTAAATAGAATAAGTCGTAGCAAACAATTGTTTTTGATATTAAACAGCGATATGAAAAAAGTGTGAGTGACTTCCATGATTGCTCAACTTTAAAAAAAGTGTGAGTGACTTCCATAGTTGCTCAACTTAAAAAAAAGCGTGACTTCCATGATTGGTCAACTTAAAAAAAAAGTGTAAGTGACTTCCATGATTGCTCAACTTTAAAAAAGTTCGGATAGTCATAAACTATTGTTTAAGTGATTAATTTAAAAAAGTGTGAGTGACTTCAATGATTCATCAACTTTAAAAAAGTGAGAGTGACTTCCATGATAGCTCAACTTAAAAACAAGTCCGAGTGACTTGCATGATTGCTCAACTTAAAAAATAGTGTAAGTGACTTCATGATAGCTCAAAAAAAGTGTGAGTGACTTGCATGATTGCTCAACATTAAAAAAGTGTGAGTGACTTCAATTATTGCTCAACTTTAAAAAAGTGTGAGTGAGTTCAATGATTGCTCAACTTTAAAAAAGTTAGTGACTTCCATGATAGCTCAACTTAAAAACAAGTGTGAGTGACTTCCATGATAACTCAACTTTAAAAAAAGTGTGAGTGACTTTTATGATAGCTCAACGTAAAAACAAGCCTTAGTGACTTGCATGATTACTCAACCTAAAAAATAGTGTGAGTGACTTCATGATAGCTCAAAAAAAGTGTGACTTGCACGATTGCTCGACTTTAAAAAAGAGTGAGTGGCTTCAATGATTGCTCAACTTAAAAACAAGTGTGAGTGACTTGCATAATTGCTCAACTTAAAAAAAGTGAGTGACTTCTATGATTGCTCAACTTTAAAAAAAGTGTGAGTGACTTCCACGATTGCTCAACTTAAAAACAAGTGTGAGTGACTTCCATGATAGCTCAACTTAAAAACAAGTGTTAGTGACTTGCATAAATTGCTCAACTTTAAAAAAAAGTGTGAGTGACTTCCATGATAGCTCAACTTAAAAACAAGTGTTAGTGACTTGCATAAATTGCTCAACTTTAAAAAAAGTGTGAGTGACTTCCATGATTGCTCAACTTAAAAAAGAGATAAATTGAGTACAATATGGTCTCTACATCAACATATATAAAATTTAATACATCTTGAAATATATGGGTTTGTATTTCTCAATGTTAAATATTTTCTAAGTTTATCACACCATATATATTTAATAATAGGTATGTATTTAAAAGAAATACATTTTTAACACTATTTTTAAAAACAATTTGACATGATATTTGTAATGTTTTGTATAAAAAGATTACACGAAGAGTTACAGTTTGACTTACAAAGATATTTTTAACAATGAAACAAGAGTTTTTAACTTAGTTAAACAATGAATTATAAATAAAATAAGTGGCAATTATAAGACAATATAATTGCAGAAGCAGATTCAAATACTGAAACTTAAGAACCTAAATACTAGACCTAACAAAGAATATTAGAAACAATAAGCAGCATATAAATAATTTTTTTTACCCGCATATGTATCCATTTTAGTATTCAAATCAATGGTTTGTTTTAAATTTCTGTACAAACATTAAATATTTTAAATTGCTATATTATATATTAAAACATATATAAAATGTGTAATTCTTTGAAGAAGTAAATTAAAATTTGTGGTATTTGCTCCAAAGAAAAGCAATTTATTTATTTATTTCTTACCACCACGTGCATCTTTAACTTGAGCTAAAATTGTATATTTAATAAATAGAATACATATTAAAAACTTCATAAAGACTTTGTCATTTTATTTTGTTGGTAATAGTGCAAGTAATTGTAAAAATTTACTAGTTTTAGAGAAGCGAATTTTATTTTGTTAATAAATTATATTAATGGTACAGAAACTATTAAATTATATATAGGATATGTGTTTAAAAAGCAACATTCATATGTCTCTTATTGCGTTTCCGATTTACTAAATTTTTTGTAGTTCTGTTAGTCTGAAATATTTGAACATTGTTAACAATATTGGATATTTAGTCTGTCAGTCAAAAAGGTTACATGTTTTGGTATGGTTGGCTATTGTTTATTTCTGTACATATTGGATCAGAGAATCTACACTGCTTTTCTATGAGAATGGAATAGAGTATAGATCTACTAATGTTTGCCTTTACTCCAATAACCATGAAATGTGAGCAAAGTTTTTTCCTAAATTGTTGAACTAGAAAAGTTTAAGCGACGAATGGACGTTATTCAGTTGCTACAAGAAGGGAACAACAATGCAGAGCTACTGAAACACATCAAGACTAGTTATGAAACATTCCTAGATCACCAAAAACAAACATAGCTCGACAAATATGGAACCTATGCTCTCTGGTCTTTGTTTTCGATTGCATAAAGCGGCATACATTTTTCACAAGGTCGAAACGATCAAGGGTACTATTCTACTTAACACTTCAACCAGCCTTTACATAAATAAAAAAACCAAATCCTATCAAAAAACATGTAACCTTTTCAATAACTAACACACTAAATATCCAATTCGACTAACAAAGATTTACCATACATGTTTACAAACACAACAAAGAATTGAACAAAATAGATAACCATTACATGAGATATTACGCATTATTTAACACACCTCGTGTGAGTAGAAATATCAAATTTTCTAAATATATATGTTCTTGTCCTAAAATTAATTGCAATTAGTTCTGAGACAGTATGGGCTAAAGTAATTCCTAAAATAGACAGAGTTCTAAGAGGAACTAGCTGTTTCAATGCAGGCAACACCTTATTATATGGATGGCTATTTAGAGGTTCAAGATTGCAAAGAGTATATCCCATTCGCCATTAGAATACATCTCCTGTATGAGCCAGCCTCAAAATACTCATCACATGGTTAAACTCAATGCCACGTGCACCCACCCAACATTACATCTATCTGTAAGGATACAAACACTACGTGATACAGCCATTTTCCCTGAATACAGGAGTGATACTATTAAAGAAATTTACCAACCAAAACTATATTAAATAAATTGTTTATATATAGTATTCAAAAATTAAATTTAGTAGCTCGAGATCAGATTTAAAAAATAAAAATTTTAAGGTGTTATTTGTAAAATTACACAAAATGATAGATTTTAAATTGATATTTAGATCTTTCATTTCTTTAAGTCTAATTTAAATATTTTAGTATGTTTAATTAATAAAAAGAAATATTTTTAAATTATAAATATTACAACTGTATAAAAAAACTGTGGTGTAATGTTTAACATAAATAAATAAAACCTCTATACCACAAATGACTTTTTTCTTTTATATAAAACCTTATGTACATTTCAATTGCATATCAATCCTCCTCAGAGGTAATTTACATTAAAAATACCTGTATAGAGGTTTAATTTATTTATGTTATAAATATTACATATTTAGAATAACTTTAAAAATATATATTATAATAAACAAGTAATATAAAAAAAAGCTTAAGTCAATTCCTACTACGTCAAAAAATTATGTTATTTTAGCTACTTTTTATTAAATAATTACAAATAATTTAAATATGTGTAATACATGTAATACATGCCATAAGTGGCAAAATTAATTATTAAAATTTAATAAATTTAATTATTAAATTAATATTTCAAAAACCTATATTAACATATAAAGTGTCATCCAATACAAGTTTTAAAAGATGTATTTTAACTTGAGTGGATGGTTAAAATGTATTTTATAAACGATTGAAAATTTGAACAAGGTATATACAGGAATAGTGTGATCTAATAACGGATTGAAAAATAAATATTTGTAGTTCCTAGAATAATTATTAATTTAATAATATTAAATTATTGCCTACTCAAGTGAATAGTATTCCAATTGATTAAAAAACTACATTTTATGAACTTACAAAATATGAAATCCAACACTAAACAATACAGCAATAGATTTGCCAGCAGAAAGCCCTCATTATTTATCTTATCACTTTGCTTCTGAAGCAAGACAGCAATAGCTAATATTAATACCCTGGTATGATCACAGAGTTACAAGATAAGTAAACGCCTTGTAACCTTATCAGACTGTGTAGGAGGGAAAACTGGTAAATATACAAAGCAGCTGCTCAAGATTAACTATTTACTATTTCCTTTTCTTATAATATAGGCCTCTTTACTATTGATTAGAAAATTTCCTTTTAAGCAAATATTTGCAATAAAAAGAAAGCTTTTATTTGATACAAAAGTTTTTATTATCAACAGCTCTGAATGTTAATTTGTAACTGCTATTGATTTCACTAACACATATAAACTAAATCAACAAGTAATATTAAACAAAATACCACATAATTCAAACAAACCATAAACTTTATCCTGTAAAAATTTAACTATAAAAGTAATAGCTATACAGTGTATGTATTATTATTAAATAGTATAAACATTCAAGTTTATGACATTAGTAACCATTATCTATTTAATATGCCTGTCCTAGTGGTTATTTATTTACCATAAAAAGAGAAATATAAACAAAAATGTTTTAGACTCAATTCCTACTCCAGTCAAAAAATAAAAAAGGTATTTTAGTTTCTTTTTATTGAATAATTACAATAATATAAATAAAGTGACATAGCCTATTCCTTAAAACAGCTAGTCCCCTACATAACCTATAACATAAAATCAGCTGTCATGAAATCCTATATATGTTATCACTTATTTTAAATCAAATGGGATGAGATAACTATCTACTGTATATTGCATAACTTTGCCCCCTTTTGCAAAAGGTTTTCTTCCCCTATATAACTCAAATTAATTCAATAGATTTAATTAATAAATTATTGTCTAAAAAACTGTGTTAATATCAAATGTTTAAAAAAATTTATTTAAACCTGGGTGGATTAATAAAATGTATTTTATTAATAGTTGAAAATTTAAATAAGATATGTACACACACACACACACACACACACACACACACACACACATACATATATATATATATATATATATATATATATATATATATATATATATATATATATACAGTATATATATATAAATAAAATATAAAGTTATTATCGCCAGCTTTTAAATTAATCACTTAAACAATAGTTTATGACTATCCGAACTTTGAATTTAGTAAATTTGTTAAAACTTACTTTTCAAAGTTCGGATAGTCAAAAACTATTGTTTAAGTGATTAATAAGATTCAACTGAACGTAATGGACTATAAAATTCAAGCTTTTAAATATTTGAAAATTACATGTAATAGATCCTCTTCAGTATTAAATAGTCAGCACTAAGACAGTCCGAAAAAATTAAATGTTGTTTTTAATTACATGTTAATATATGTTTTTTATATCTGTTATTTCTATTCTATTGTAATTAAGCATGTCTTTTCTTCTTACAGTATTAACAAGGCCACAGCTTTAGATCTCTTTCTAAAATGCATTGTTCAACAAAAATTATTAGATAAGTCAGATATTTTTTTATATACTGTAATGTTAAAATACGTACAATGAACAAATTTAATTAAGAATTTACCAAGTATATTGAACAAATTATTATAAATAAAAACATTTAAAAAAAACATTTTTAAAGATGGTTTCTATGAAATTTTTCAACACTGATCTTAAGTGTAATGGGCAATGCTTAAAGTGTATTTGATAATGTTCACAACATCATTCTTATTTGTTACCATTCTAATTCTATCATTGAAAGTACAAGGGCAGGGAGAGAACAAAGAAAAATTAAAACCATGTTTGTATAAACAATTTCAAGATTTGTTTCTCACAATTAGGTTGAAAAATATTGCATTAAACAAATACTGAATGGCGTTGCCTTATTTTTCATGGTAACATACCAGTGTTCCTGAAATAATTGTAACAAATGACAAATATTCGACGATACTGCAATTTGTTAGTAGTATTCTAAATATAGAAAGTTCCAAAAGTGAGTTATTCTAAAAAATGAGTAGATTCCCAAAGTGATTTATTCATACAAAAGGTCTGAAAATAATCAGTAGAAATGGACGATATTAAATTAGACAAACTTAAACGAACATTTCATGTATTCAATAACCTATATTAGCATAATTTATTTACAAAATCTGAGAATTACACTAATTGAGCCTTAAATTTAAAACTATAAAAAAATTTTGTCACTAGAAGACTAAATTATTATAAGTCTGAAATTCAAGAATATAACAATATACATATTATTGTATTATTTTTCTCAATTTTACAAACTATTGTTTGGTCTATTGTTACACACAATGTACATGATTCATTCAAGATCTAAACAAATTGTTTTATAAACTCACACATATGCTGATGCAAACAAGTACACAATCATAACATGTCCTATTTTTAACGAAAATTAATTTTTTTGAAAATTGACTCTGAAGGATAAAGTGATATAACCCATTATTATTTTTAAAAAAGTATTTTCCACAACAATTTCATTTACAAATTAATAAATAATGAGATCAATTTGTTAAATATATTTCTATTAAAAATTGAGATTCCGTACAAAATATAACTTATTTAACTTTTAAATATTATTGAAGAAACTGCAATTAGCTAATTAAAAATTTGAATGATATTAAAGTTTTAATATTAACAAGAAATTTGTGCTCCCATGGGATATTAAAGTTTTAATATTAACAAGAAATTTGTGCTCCCATGGGATATTAAAGTTTTAATATTAACAAGAAATTTGTGCTCCCATGGGATATTAAAATTAACTGCTGTAAGTAATAGATAAAAAGGTAGAAGCTCAACAAGAAGAAAAAGATAACCCAAAATATAAACTGATATTAAAGTTTTGTTAATATCTAATCTAGACACAGATTAAAGTTCACTAACAACACTAGCTATAGTAGCATGTTAAACTGCCATACTTTTAACTAATTTTTAGTATTATTTTAATACACTTGATCACCGTAAGAGGGAACTTGGATTCATGAAATAATACTATATCTATCATACACAAAACGTAATAGTTACATTGCAATTACTGTCAGACTAACACAAGTTTAGAACTCACGTTACACATTTTATTGAGCCAATTACTTACTAACCTCTTCAGTGTTAAAGTTGAAATTTGTATCAACAGAGATGAAAGGCGTCGGAAGAGGTGAAGTCAATTGATTGGAGTCTATTTTGTGACAGATTTCAACCACAATCTTGCGTTTGTTATCACCAGCACCTGAACAAGCTGACTCATCTTGCATGCAAAGATTAGACATAGAGAGCGGAGAACCATAGGCCGAGTCTTCAATATTTACAGTTTTACTTGGACATGAGTCTGGCAAAGGGTTAGGTAAATTGGAGTCTTCAGTATTACTGGGAGTTGAAGTAATGTTAGAAACATTGGAATTTTCAGGACAAGCCTTAGAAATACTGAAACCTTCAGTAGAGGATACATCTGTGTGTTCATTAACTTTATCATCAACAGCTTCAATCTCTAAATACAAATTAGATTCAGTTGGTACTAACTGAATAACATTAGAATTTTGAACACTACCATCACAGACACTTTCCTCTTTTTGGATTACCTCTTTAAATTTATCAACAATATCAAAAGCAGGATTAGGTTCTGAAGGGCTCTCAAGGATGACAGGAAGAGGATCTAACTCGAGCCTTAAGGGTAATTTCAAGAAAGAACTGGAAGATTCCACCACCATTTTTTCAGTTTTACAAACGCTTAACTCTTCCACCACTGATAAAGAACTTACACTTATCTGTTTCATTTGAGGTTCACTTTCAACTAAACTATTATTTTCTTTTATAGTTTCTTTTACTGCAAGTTTAGGAAGTTCTTCCATTATTGGTGGTTGATGATGGAGTTTTATATCCTCCTCAAGATGAAGGTCACAATCATCTGCTTGGCTAACGGAGCTGGAAACATCTGCCGTATTAATACCACTATCTTCTCTGTCAGTATCACCACTTAATGAAGATGCTGGATAGTTTCGACAGAAATCTAAGTCTTCCAGACTTTGAACTCTCTCAAAAGACTCGTTCCCCAACCCATCTGTTGATTCTATATCTAAACTATCCAAAGACCTGTGTCTGAAATGTTGCTGGCGCTTATTTTCATAAATATCCTCTTCAGGACTAAATGCTCTTTCAAAACTTTCATCCTTGAAATTCTTTTCTTGTTCCTGGAATTTATCTTTTTTAATAGCACTAACTTCTTGTTCAAGAACAGGGTGAGGCACTTCTTTATGGCAAGATGCATCCAAGCTAGTCAGACGATCTTTAATAGATGTTATTTCACTTGGAGGTCTATGCCGTGTGTCTACTTCTTTCTGAAGAGACGACAGTCTATCCCTAACAGATTGTTGACCAGCTTCACTTGTTACTCGATTCACTTTAACTGTAGTTACATCTGATAATTTATTTTTCTCAATATTTGATAACCGATCTTTTACAGATATCTCAGACGACAGGCCATTGAGCTTCTTTGTGCTACCAGAGCTTATCTCATCTGACTGCTTTCCTAATGAAGATAATCTCTCACGAATACTTTTTGAAGAACTAAAGTCACCTGCAAGCCTATTTATTTTAATATTTTGTTCTTCTTCTACACTTTTCTCAAATAATTCTCTTCTTTTTGATATGTCTACTTTTGGTACTGAAACTGATCTTCTACTTGCGTCACTGCTTAATTCTGTTGTAGATACAGATTTTTTCTTAATTTCTTGAAACTCTGATAACTTTTCTTCAATTTTACATGAGTTTCTTCTAGGCTTTGCTGGGACGGGCGGTGAAGATTTTTTTGAAAAACCATTACAGTTCCTTGCTTCTTCAGACAGTGGTGTTAATGACCGGCCTCTAACTCTAGATTCTGTGAAGTTAACATAACTTTGTATTGCTCTTTCATATGTATATTCCTCTGTATCGTTTGGGTTGTTCTTGTCTTCAGCTGAATGGCCATTCTGCTTTACAGAGCTTGAGGTTGCTTGATCTTTAGATGCTTCTGAAGCATTGTCCTGAAAGCAAACAGTTCATAAAGTAACCATCTGGGTAGCTTTTACGTTAAGATAACATATTACATTATTATAGGATCTAAGTAACATTTATTTAATTCAAACGACACAATATATATTGTTATACAGTAAAACCTCTCCTTTCTGACACCTCATTCTATGGAACACTGTTCTACAAATTTGCAATTTCCAGAGCTATGAGAAGAAATGTTTAAATATGATCTTCATTCTCTGTGAACACTGTTAAATACAGACATAATATTTGCTATTTTTATTAATCACTTAAACAATAGTTTATGACTATGCGAACTTTTTTTGCTGTTTTTAGTTATAAAATTGAAATAAATTTGTTTCCTGTTTGTTATGTTGAGAATGGACAAACTGCATTGCCTGTAAACATAATGGTTATAACTTGTAGTTTTTGTGTTATACACACTGAAGTCTTTTGAAATTATTTTTTATTGATATCACATGGCAAAAAAACTACTTACTGATATTTTTCAGCATGTGCGTTTTACATTAGGGCAGTGCACTGTTCAATGCTGTAAGTCATGGAGTGAGTCACTGGAGTTTTGTCCATGACACGCAGCATTAAACAATAGACTAATCTAGTGCTAAACGCATCTCCTGAAAAATATCAGTAAGTATTGGTTTTTTTGATAAGTGATATCAATGAAAATATGAATGGTTATTCCATCAGTAGGCATCGCCATTCTCGCTTGCATACTCCATTGTGGAGTACCTATGACTTGTTTAAGCGTTTCAATAAAAATTATGACTGATGACCGAAAATTCAAAAGTACTCCTCTACATGGGTGCCCATACACACGGGCAAGGGGGGCCGTGGCCCCCCCCCCTAGCTCCCAGAAAAATACAAAAATAAAAATATTAAGACTTTCGTACAAATATTTCTTTTTTTATTTTCAGCTGATGTGGAAGAACTATATTTTAATTATAATACATTTTCACAGTATTAACAATATAAATAGTATATTTATGCGATTCTGCTATATTAACACTTTGACTGAACGAAGTAGGTTTTAAGTCAGAAACTAACGTATATCCATATTATGTGATTATGTCAATGTGGACCAGTTAATGGTTAATGGACCAGTTTAAAGGAAAACAGCTAAACAGGACACGACTAATATCCTAGACACTGACACAGCGAGCCAGCTATCCCAATGATAAGGAAAATGTGACAGGAAGGATAACCTAGGCCCTTCCGACTGACGCTGCATTTCTTCTCTGTTGCATGTCATCTGCGTTCGACATTGTAGTACTGTATTGGGTGCAAGTAGGAAGCAGGGAGATTATATATTGACTATAGTGTACGGTACCGTGTTACGATTTACAAAATTGATAAATTATTAGCCTAATTGGTAAGCGAAAACATTTCCTAATAACGAAACATAACAAACGTCAAGAATCAATTTCAAAAGAATTCCTATGTATAATAATACGATACATAGATATTACATATTAGGTATATTTCTTTTCTGTTAAGTTAAACAAAACATACCATTTTGTCCACATATTAATTTTAAAAGTTTATTATATGTTATAGCCTATGTTACATTACCTTTAATTGAATTGTAGAAATTGATGTTTTAATTTGATTTATCTTTAATATTAGTCCAGGAAACGAAGCTTAAAATAGGAAAAAACTACAAATTTTTCGGAAAAGACCGATTTGCATACAAATTTGGGATTAAGTTCAACTTACCCTCTACTTCAAAATCTATATAGTGCCGACGTGCGCTTTTTATTTTTTAAGCGTGAAAACTACCCCTTATTGTCAAAATCTATAAAAAAGGGTAAAAAGAGTGAAATTTGGTTCAGATGAATTAAAAATAATGATTGTCTGATACTCTAATTGTAATTGTTAAATATTTCGACCCTCTAAAAATTCATTTTCAAGGGTGAAAACTACCCCTAATTGCTCAAATTAGTAGAAAAAGCCTAAGGAGGATAAAATTTGAATCTGCTTACTTAAGTAGGGCCTAAACATTTATTGATTTATTTCACAGGGGTAACTGAATTGCAGGTGAAATCTTTCACTAGTATTAACTCACTAACGAAGCATTTTTTCTCATTTTGAGCGTTATATGAGCAGTTCCTCCTGAAACACGCAAACACCCTGAACCTAATGAGATATTTCAATAAAATCAGATATTCGACTGTCATGCCTCGGTTAAAATTGAAAAAAAAACGCCACTTATAAAACTGAAATAGCCTATATTTAAAAAACTTCCAACCTCAAAATAATTTGTCGGTTACTATCCTATCCTATAATAGTGGTTCTCAACCGGTGGTACGCGTACCACCGGTGGTACGCGGGGACATTTCAGGTGGTACGCAGTCATATATTAATAATAACAATAAAAACTGTTACGATGCAACATTTCCGCGTTAAGAATACAATCCTCCATCTGTGTTTTACATAGAATAGTGGCAGTTTGACGCTGACCTTGCCGCTACTCAAACAACCCGAGTGACTCAATTCCTTCTCCCACTCCTCACCCCCGCAACTCATCCCGATCACGACCATCCCACCCCTTCAGTTTTGTTTTGACAGTGGCATGAGCTGATGTCACGTTCTTTTGTGTTACTTTCGCACCCAGTAGTTTCATTCTGATGCCAATGTTGGCTGTTTTTCGATTGTGTTCCATGAAGTGGAGTTTAGTTTTAGTTTTTAGTAGTAATTCAGCATAGTTTTTAGTGGACATAATGAAGCGATTCTGGAGCAAAAGCTATGTCGAGTCATTTCAGTGGATAGGAGCAAGAATAAAAAAAGTTGCTCCAGAATGCCAAAGTACTCACTGCGTTATTCACCGAGAAGCTTTGGCTTCCAATGGTATGGCTGCCAACCTTAAGTCTGTTTTAACGGATAGCGTGAAGGTCATTAATTTTATTAAGGCCAGGACTCTTAATTCACGGCTTTTCTCTTTGATGTGTGAAGATATGGGTGCAAAATATCAAACTCTCCTCCTACATACCGAGGTTAGAAGTTTGTCACGAGGCAAGATCCTAACTCGTCTATTTGAACTGAGGTCAGAAGTCTTTAGGTTTTTAAGTGAACAAAATCATGACATGAAACACTTGTTCAATGATGAAGAATGGCTATTGAGATTGGCGTATTTGGCTGATATTTTTGATAGGCTTAATATCTTGAACATGGGACTTCAAGGGCCGAGTACAACAGCGTTCACTACCAACGATAAAATATCATCCTTCAAGAAAAAGTTGGTTCTGTTTCGCTCTCAAGCAAAGGACAAGGATTTCTCTGCATTCCCTACTCTTGCGCATTTTTGGAAGGAAATTATATTTCTCTGAAGCCAGAAGTGACTGATGATATCACTAGTCATATGGAAGCCCTTTAAACGAGTTTTGATAAACATTTTAATCAAGATTTTTCTAAATATGAGTGGATTAGAAATCCATTTTCAGGGGAATTTCCTAGTCACTCAAAAGAATGTTTCATCGACCTTACAAGTGACAGTTCAATGAAAGATTCGTTTAAAGAAAAATCTTTAATAGACTTTTGGATGGGGACAAAAACTGAATACCTATCAGTGTTCAAGCAAGCAATAATCTTTTTACTTCCATTTGTAACCTCGTACTTATGTGAATCGGGCTTTTCAGAACTGCTGTACATAAAAAATAAATACAGAAACCGCATTAGTGTTGAAGAGGACTTAAGAATCAAGTTGAGTTCAATCGACCCAGATATAGAAAATTTGGTCAAGGACAAACAACAACAACGAGCTTATTAGGATCTGTTTAAATTTAATTGACTGTGTTCAATGAACTAATTTGAGATTTTTTTTAATGTAAGATACATTTCATTTTGTATCTAAGTAAATTCTATGTACATACATACAGTTGTAGAATGCATTTTTATTTTCCTAAACATGACCAAATGTAAATTATATATAATTATTTATAAAAATAAAAATATATATAAATATAAGGTGGTACGTCAAAATATCTGAAAATTTCAAGTGGTACGTGGTTACTAAAAGGTTGAGAACCCCAGCTATAATAAATGAAATGACGCAAGAAAAAAAAGCTTTTTATTATATTTTTTAGTATTTTAAGGAATAAAGATTCACTCATTCTATAAAAAATAAATTAATCGATACAAAAAAGCATGTAAAAATTAGAAGTTTCGAATTTTCTAATGTGCCTTAAAACTCACCATTTTGACCCTAATTTTTCTAAATCTCCCCGGACCCTCCTTCTCATGGAGGGAATCCCATTCCCCCAGGTATCAGATTTGGCCCCCCCCTTATAAAATTATACATGGGCGCTCCCATGCTCCTCTATACTATTTCAATTTATATTACAACAGTTATAAAAAATGAAGATGATAGGTATAGTGAAATGGGTATTGTTCACAAACCTACAAGTAAATTATAATAATTTTAGTGATGCAATTTAGAAATTGTTAAAAAAATGTCTGTTTAAATACAGACAAATAAATTTTACAATTAATCGGTAATTTACACTAAGTGAAATTATAGACTTTTTCAAAAACAATATTGAACGCTAATGACTGATTCCATTTCTTGATTTCAGGAACTGTTGTTTCTAATGGTATTGAGCAATTATCAATACTTGATTCTCCATCAAAGAGCCGAGACAGATTCTTGCTTTTATAACTATTAAAATATGCATGCGGTGTAGTTTACTAAAAATAATAATAAACTATGCCTTATTTATGTATTAGTAGCTTCGGATGAACTATATGATTAAAGCAAATGCCGATTTGAGATAACAAAAATATTATAGTTATTTATGACGCAACAACTCAGCAGCACTTTAAGACAATCGGCAGCATTTCTGGTCCATTTGTTTGTAACTTCTATCAGATATGTTTGTCATGCTTTTAGAATTTCCTATTCATGAACCAAGGATGAACATTTTGTATAGTTGACATAGGACCAAGATTTTAATTAAATGATTATTAGACAGGCCTACATAACTTGGAATAATCGAGAATCGGAAAAAAACTTTACAACCGAAATAAACATTTTTAAATTGGTCCATCTTTACTGCTAACGATTCTCTTTTGGGTGGACAACAAATTAGCATTAGCAGCTTCCAAACATCCATGTTAGTATACCTAGGTTTGTGACCTCAGCTACACACAAATGTCAGTTCTTACCAGTTCTACAAACAAAAAGTGTTTTGTTACTGTTTCCCATGTGTGTGATAAACTTTATATAGGAAGAAAAATAGTTTAGGTGATCAGACTACAAGTGGTATTACTCATTGCTTACGTAACTGGTTGCACTCAGAACACGTTCACTGAACTTCCAACAATACTTTTTACCTTATAATAAATGTCTTTGAATTTTAATATATGATTAGAATTTTATTTGTTGTTCACATTATTTATCATTTTCACAAGACAATTTAAAGCAGTATATTTCACCACTATTTATTCAACTTTCTGAATGGGGGACACCTCCAAACAAACATTTAGTGTAGTATGGACCAAAGCTAACCACAGCCTTTAGAGGTTTTAATGTATTAGAATAACCTTATTTTTCTATTAAAAATCAATTTAAACAATCTCTGTGTTTTAAAAATTGTGTGTGTGTGTGTGTGTTTTGACAATGAGCTCAAACCAAAAACTTTTATCAATAGTGTTAAATTAATTAACCAAATTCGACCAAGTGTTATTTCAATATACACAATAAGAAGAACCAAAAAGTTAACTTGTAATATCTACAGATTCTGAAATTTAATGATGAATGAGAGGAAGAAGCTAATTTTTTACAAAGTAAAAGAAATGAAAACAAAGTCATTATTATTTAATGATAATGTGAGCATAAATAATGTGAAAGGATAATTTCTGAAACATCCACAAAATGGTCAGATGTTTATTTTTTGCTATTTATAAGCATATTTGTTTAATAATGAAATAACTCTAGTTACCTACTATATTTAGTGAGTTAGTTGTTAACTCTTTGAGCTTCAACTGATTCTCCTTTAGCACAAACATTGTTCTTATATCACAGCGTGATGATAAACTAGCAGATGAATAATTTTATTCTTGCCACATTTTTTTAGAAATTTTGGTAATATTAAAAAAAAGAAATGTAGCAAGTGTTTCTCAAATACAATTACATATAAAACCTACATATAAAAATATCTACTGTAAGAATGTTATCACTTTTGTTGAAAAACACATCTTTAATCAATAGACACAAGTACAGCTTAACACAACTATTAATTTTACACAAAATTCAAATGCGTGTAAAATGAATTTATCATACATGATCCTGCACATAAACTGTGTAATATTATTTATATATAAATCAAAATACAAAATAATTTTTTTAATGTAACAGAAATTTCAATTATTTTTCCACTTTGTAACATCAATTTTTATTAACAGAAAATAACTACTACTTTTGGAATCACTTGCCAAAAATAAACACTACTTACTGAGATTTATAGCAAACACATTTTACCTACTTTGGGTGGACTTTTCTATGCTGTGAGCCTTGTCTGTGACTCACAGCATTGAAAGTTATTTCAAAAGTATTCATTTAAGAAGATGTACAACACACAAACTGCAAGTAAATAACTATTGCATTCAAGTTTTATAGTTTAAAACCAAATTATTAATCTATACAGAAAGAAGTAAAAAAAAAATTTAACTGAAACCTCATAAAAATTCCATCATAGTACTGGACATGAGACAAAATCCACAAAAGTCGAATACAAATTTTTTTCAATGAATGAATTTTAAAAATACTAAGATACACATGTACTGCCATAGGCTCTTTCACTCCCAAAACTAGTTTGTTCCCAAAATTCATGAAAGTTGAAAATAATATTCATGAATTTTGAAATAAAGAAAAAATATTAAACTAACAAAAATCTTAGTATTAAAATACAAAAAATGAAATGAAGGTTTGTAAAAAATGTAAATAAAGTTATCTTTTATAATAATTACTAAGATTACAAATTATAATCAAATTTGAAGGCTACAAAAATGTTGATGGACCTATTTTAATACCTTGCTTATGTATGAGTATCTTTATCAACGTCTGATGTGCAACATATGCTCAAATTTGTTACTCGACTTAACTGAAATAAATATCAGCTTATAGAATAATATAATTTTTATACATCTAGAAATAGATGTAAAAATAATGTAAAAATATGTTTAAAAAGTTCCACTCCAAGTATAAAAGCTCTGTATCACATACTTCACTGACGTCACTGAAAACAGAGTCCTCTTGGTTTATCTGAGTTGTATTTTTGCTGCGCCCAAGACCCAACTCACTGAGATCATTGTCGTCATCTTTATACACTGGTAGGCTCAGTTTACGTCCTTTGGAATTTCTAAAAAACAAGTAATAAAAACCAAAATGTTAAAGTCAATTCCTACTTAGGTCAACAAAGAAAATTTTTATTTTAGTTACTTTTGTTAAATAATTACAATAAATATAAATAAAGTGACATAACCTACGTCTTAAAACAGCTGTTCCATCACACAACCTAACATAAAATCAGGTGCTTTATAAAATCATATATTATCACTTATATCAAGCTGAATGGGACAAAATAACTTTATTACATACCTTGCCCCTTTTATGAATTTAAAATTGATTAAATGTGCCTGTTAAGAACGGTACCTAACCTGTTACAGCTTTAGATTCTGAATCTTGTTTGCCGCTATATAAAACAGCTGTTGTCAGTTTCACAGTTTTATACACTAGATAGCGCTCAATTTTTTCCATTTACTGACCACCATAGCGTTCACACAAACCACTGGTGAAACTAAGATGGCCGACCGCTCTACACTGCTTCTTGTTCACTCTAGTGAAACCACCTCACCAGAAAGGATCTCATCATGAAACCACCTCACCAGAAAGGATCTCATCATGAAACCACCTCACCAGAAAGGATCTCATCATGAAACCACCTCACCAGAAAGGATCTCATCATGAAACCACCTCACCAGAAAGGATCTCATCATGAAACCACCTCACCAGAAAGGATCTCATCATGAAACCACCTCACCAGAAAGTATCTCATCATGAAACCACCTCACCAGAAAGGATCTCCTCATGAAACCACCTCACCAGAAAGGATCTCATCATGAAACTACTTGCAAGAAGGATTTCAAACCTCAACAGCGTCAGGTAGCATAATAGTGGAAGTTTATAACCGCTCTAAATTCAGTGAAAATCATCTTATAAGTTCCAACCTCAATCCGCCATCTTTCTCCGTTGTTCAATGAACTATGGTGTAATCGCTACCTCGTGGTACTTCATTGTAACAAAGCTTTTTTGTCATTTGCTGTACTTGACTATGATATTACAATGCGTTGTTTCTATGCGATATTCGTTATAAATTAAACATTGGGCCAACCACGAGTGTAATAATATAAACAGTGCACTCATCCTTAAGAAATCATGTGCTTTAAGTGTTACAGAACTGCCCTTGGAAGTTCTTGAAAGATTATTGTATCCAGATCTGGGTAAGCAGTATATTGATAAGGCTTAGTGCTAACCTCATCCTAAACATTTATTTTGTTACTCAGGGTTATTGCTATAACTTAACTCATTTCCCATTGTACTTAGAACGGATCCTCCGGGGGAAAGATTTAATAATCTTTCAATTAATTTGTCCTCAATTAACTAGGTGACAAAACCAACAGTGCCCCTACTAAAATTAATTCAATAAATTTAATTAATTTATTAATGTATGAAAAAACTGTATTAACATCAAGTGTTATCTACTACAAGTTTGAAAAAATTTATTTTAACTTGATTGGATAAATACAAAGTATTTTATTAACACTGAAACTTTGAACAAGATATATACAAGGAGAGTGTGAGCTAATAGGAGGGAGAGTGTTAGCTAATAGGAGAGAGAGTGTGAGCTAATAGGAGGGAGAGTGTGAGCTAATAGGAGGGAGAGTGTGAGCTAATAGGAGGGAGAGTGTGAGTTAATAGGAGGGAGAGTGTGAGCTAATAGGAGGGAGAGTGTGAGCTAATAGAAGGGAGAGTGTGAGCTAATAGGAGGGAGAGTGTGAGCTAATAGGAGAGAGAGTGTGAGCTAATAGGAGGGAGAGTGTTAGCTAATAGGAGGGAGAGTGTGAGCTAGTAGGAGGGAGAGTGTGAGCTAATAGGAGGGAGAGTGTGAGCTAATAGGAGGGAGAGTGTGAGCTAATAGGAGAGAGAGTGTGAGTTAATAGGAGGGAGAGTGTGAGCTAATAGGAGGGAGAGTGTGAGCTAATAGGAGGGAGAGTGTGAGCTAATAGGAGGGAGAGTGTGAACTAATAGGAGGGAGAGTGTGAGTTAATAGGAGGGAGAGTGTGAGCTAATAGGAGGGAGAGTGTGAGCTAATAGGAGGGAGAGTGTGAACTAATAGGAGGGAGAGTGTGAGCTAATAGGAGGGAGAGTGTGAGCTAATAGGAGGGAGAGTGTGAGCTAATAGGAGGGAGAGTGTGAGCTAATAGGAGGGAGAGTGTGAGCTAATAGGAGGAAGAGTGTGAGCTAATAGGAGGGAGAGTGTGAACTAATAGGAGGGAGAGTGTGAACTAAAAGGAGGGAGAGTGTGAACTAATAGGAGGGAGAGTGTGAACTAATAGGAGGGAGAGTGTGAGCTAATAGGAGGGAGAGTGTGAGCTAATAGGAGGGAGAGTGTGAGCTATTAGGAGGAAGAGTGTGAGCTAATAGGAGGGAGAGTGTGAACTAATAGGAGGGAGAGTGTGAACTAATAGGAGGGAGAGTGTGAACTAATAGGAGGGAGAGTGTGAACTAATAGGAGGGAGAGTGTGAGCTAATAGGAGGGAGAGTGTGAGCTAATAGGAGGGAGAGTGTGAGCAAATAGGAGGGCGAGTGTGAACTAATAGGAGGGAGAGTGTGAGCTAATAGGAGGGAGAGTGTGAGCTAATAGGAGGAAGAGTGTGAACTAATAGGAGGGAGAGTGTGAGCTAATAGGAGGGAGAGTGTGAACTAATAGGAGGGAGAGTGTGAACTAATAGGAGGGAGAGTGTGAGTTAATAGGAGGGAGAGTGTGAGCTAATAGGAGGGAGAGTGTGAGCTAATAGGAGGGAGAGTGTGAGCTAATAGGAGGGAGAGTGTGAACTAATAGGAGGGAGAGTGTGAGTTAATAGGAGGGAGAGTGTGAGCTAATGGGAGGGAGAGTGTGAGCTAATAGGAGGGAGAGTGTGAACTAATAGGAGGGAGAGTGTGAGCTAATAGGAGGAAGAGTGTGAACTAATAGGAGGGAGAGTGTGAGCTAATAGGAGGGAGAGTGTGAACTAATAGGAGGGAGAGTGTAAACTAATAGGATGGAGAGTGTGAGCTAATAGGAGGGAGAGTGTGAGCTAATAGAAGGGAGAGTGTGAGCTAATAGGAGGAAGAGTGTGAGCTAATAGGAGGGATAGTGTGAGCTAATAGGAGGGAGAGTGTGAGCTAATAGGAGGGAGAGTGTGAGCTAATAGGAGGGAGAGTGTGAACTAATAGGAGGGAGAGTGTGAGCTAATAGGAGGGAGAGTGTGAACTAATAGGAGGGAGAGTGTGAACTAATAGGAGGGAGAGTGTAAACTAATAGGATAGAGAGTGTGAACTAATAGGAGGGAGAGTGTGAACTAATAGGAGGGAGAGTGTGAGCTAATAGGAGGGAGAGTGTGAGCTAATAGGAGGGAGAGTGTGAACTAATAGGAGGGAGAGTGTGAGCTAATAGGAGGGAGAGTGTGAGCTAATAGGAGGGAGAGTGTGAACTAATAGGAGGGAGAGTGTGAGCTAATAGGAGGGAACGTGTGAGCTAATAGGAGGGAGAGTGTGAGCTAATAGAAGGGAGAGTGTGAGCTAATAGAAGGGAGAGTGTGAGCTAATAGAAGGGAGAGTGTGAGCTAATAGGAGGAATTGAATAAAAAAACTGTGTAAATTATAGGAAACATAAATACACAAAACCTTACAATGTATATTTATAAGACTATTAACTTGTGTTTTTAAATTTTAATGAGCCCATTTTTAAAGGTATGGTGTACTTTATTTCAAAGCATAGAATATGCTTTCGAAATTGAGTAACTACCATACCTCTGAAACCAAACTTGCGAAATTAACACCTTGAACTTCTTGCTGGATGTAAATTAAAATAAGTAATTTTTAAATGCACATAAACATGTTCCAATTGATATTGCAGTGTAGGTGTTGTGTAATTGATCAGGTCTTAAGTTTGTAGACAGAAGAATACCTGCGAAAGACATTAGTGAAACCACCTTTCCAAAGCAGACCAAAAAATATTGTACTTGAATGGAATTTAATTTATTGGCATCTGGGTGACTGAGACATTTATTCATTATTAAAATGGTTTTAGAGGCAAGTTGTTGTCCTTGAAAATAAATCTTAACATGAGGAGTAGAATTTTGAAAACATTCCTTGAATATTTTTTTTTCATATCATTACTTTATAATTGCTTTCTCTCCAGAGGAGACCAAAACGTAATCCTCATAATTCATAGTGAAGAGGAACAAATAAAGGATTTATAATGCCCTTATAATGCACTTGGCAACAATGAGGGTTAATGTAATTCTAAACTTCTGAAGTAAAATTATAAATACAGTACAGTAACATAAAGGTATATTATTAATTCATTCCATTTTCACTTGAGCTACTAGTTTTTAACTAGAAACACTTGTACATATACTAGTATGTTGGAGTTGCCTATATTAGCATTTACTTTTTAAGCTTGGCTATAGCAGCACAATAGAACAATTTGAAATATTCATACAATCCAAACTAAACCCTTCACACGTACTCAACACCCAATTACATTATAACACACAATTTTTGACATTGTAACCCCCAATGCTCTTTAAAAATACACATACGTCCATATATCCCACCCTAACCTAAAACAACCAAGTTGACCATGGAATACAGCTTTCAAAACGGCCATTCCAATAATCAGAAAAGTAAGTGATAATAGACAAGTATAACATACTCAAATTTGTACAAGTGTTTTTAGTTATAAGTAATATATATTACCTTACTAAAAAGACTTGTACATACTTTACAACTTGCCTGTGGCCATTTCATTTCAGGTCGTAACTGTTAACAATGGGGAACATCTCCAGAAACAACCGTTCTCAATAAATATAAGTAAGTGCTACTATAGGCAAGTTGTAAAATATTTACAAGTTTTTTTAGTGAAAACTAGTAGCTCACGTGAAGATAGATTCAACAAATATAAATTATTTACCTTTCTTCTAGCATTTCATTGAATGTCTTACTCCGTCTTCTGTTGCGGTCAAATTCTTCCAGTTCAAATTTTTTAACCTCTACAACACGTTCAATAATATGTTCTTGTCTCTTTCTTCGGCTACATTTCCAATTGTCCAGGTTCTAAAGATTTCAAAAAATAATGAATCTTTTTTCAAATAACAACTATCTTTTTTAAATAGCTTAAAAAAATCATTATTATATGAGACATAATATTACAATAAAAATATTGGAATACTACAAAATAATTATAAATAACAAATAGGCCTAAAACAAGTTATTTAAGATTAAACCCTTAAGTTTTATTTTTTTTATTTTTGTGGTATTGGGGTTCTTTCCTGTAATATTTCATTGTAATATATTGTACTACTGTGCTCTTGATATTATATGTAATACATATTAATTAAACCTTTTGTATAATTATAATTGAAGTTGAACAAAAAGAGTTCTTTATTTATTATAATATTGCAAACTTTTAATTAAATGATTTCCACAAATTTACCTTTACTGGAATTCTAATTAAACCAATATGTCAAAGAAACTAGTTTATTACTGTTCGTATAATTTTAATAGTGACAATAAAAATTGTTTTAAAATTTGGTCACAGTCACAGCTTTAACTTAATAACTATATTATCACTGGAGTATCAGGAGAAGGCTTAACCCCTCAGTTTCTATAGACCGCCCTAGTTAAAAAGTAAAAGTTTCTCAAGCCAAATATAATTGTGAAGCCGTTTCTTTACTTTTATGGAAGAAGATGAATAACAATAAAGGCACTATAGCAACAGGGAAAATGTAAATTCTATATGTATTTGGTAAATTCCCCAGGGGCCCGGGCAGATTATTGTTTTTTTATTTCGAAAAATAATTACTCATGTGGCAAAATCTATAAAAGAGATAAAAACATTATGTCTATAAAGTATAAAAAAGTACAATGTACAATCGTTCTAGTTTTTAATGGCAAAATAATACTCATTAAATGAAATGTTATGTTCACACAAAATGCAATGTCTTAGTTGCTGTAAATAAAAGACATTAACTAAAGATACGCAGATTAGATTCAGTAGACCTAGTTGGTTTCAACACAAAAACAACAAATTATTTATATCTTGGAAGGTACAGGGTTGTATAATGTAAAGGCCTATGTTTGAAGTAATGAAAGGGCCTGTACTCATGTTTGCTAAGGGGCCAGTATGCATGTTTGTCCAGGAGCCCAACATTTCTCTAGGTGGGCCTGCACATTTGTATTACTTAATAATAGTTACACTTTCCGTACATTAAATATTTCAAGTTTTAAAAAATGTTTGTTTTGAAGTTTTACAGAATAGATTTTTACCGATTGCCAATCTTCTGCTTCATCACGTCTTTCTTGCTTCACTTTTTTAACTTCTTCAACTTTCTTTAATTGTTCTTGAGCTGTGCGATAAAGATCACATGGTCCAACTTTTATAAACTGTAGAGGATTAGCTGCAGGCTTTGAAGTTGTAACTTTTGATGTTCGTGTTGGAATAAGTGAAATATTCTCTTGTGAAGTCTGAACAGAAAAGAAATTATACCAGAATTAACTCAAATATTATTACCCTGTCATTGAAGCATAAGTCAAAATGTTAGATAAACTAATAAGCTTTTAAAAACTCTAGCATAAATATGTTACAGCAAGTAACACTAGTATAATAATTTTAATTTCTCTATTTTAATTTTATCTATTATAATATAGAAAGTTTGTTAAAACAATTCAATTTTTGATAATATATTTTTTCTTACTTTTGAAATAATATATTTTTCCAACATCTGTTGAGTTATTTTACATTTAAATACTGCCTACAAAAACTTATTAGGTACACATAAACATACAATTTTGTGGAAGTCGCATTTCCGTCAGGTTCGCTATGAGTGATCTCAAAGTGAATTAAATGATAACATATGATTTCATGCAACCGCTGATTTTGTGTTATACCTTATCTTGTGGAACAGCTGTTTTACATTAGGTTATGTTAAATATTGAACATAGTTAAGCAAAACTTTATTATTAAATAGTTTTGATCAGTTAATAAATATATTGATCAGTTAGTTAATTATTATTCAGTTAATAATAAATAATATAAAATAAAAAGTATTGATTAGTTATATATTAAAATTTAAATAAATCTCAATACAAATGAATCAATAATTCAATTCAATTTTTGAAATGAAAACATTCTTATGCTCGTCAGGTTCATTTTAAGAACAGAATTCAAATGTATTTGTTTTAAAAAATTGTATACATTTAATAATTTTTTTTTTGTAATACTTTCCAACTTTCTAATACCTGGACATTTATTTTTTTTAAATGTATATGAATTGTACTACATTTAACTGTTGCCATGGTTATCACACAATATCATAAACAGTACTCTAAGGATAAAAATGAATGTAATAAATAAAATAAAGAAACAAACTGAAAATAAGCAAACAATAATAAAAAATATTTTTTGTTGCCTTCAGAATTTACATTTTAAAAAATATTTTTTGTTGCCTTCAGGCATTTACTTTTAAAAAAATATTTTTTGTTGCCTTCAGGAATTTACTTTTAAAAAAATATTTTTTGTTGCCTTCAGGAATTTACTTTAAAAAAAATGTTTTTCGTTGCCTTCAGGAATTTACTTTTAAAAAAATATTTTTTGTTGCCTTCAGGAATTTACTTTTAAAAAAATATTTTTTGTTGCCTTCAGGAATTTACTTTTAAAAAAATGTTTTTCGTTGCCTTCAGGCATTTACTTTTAAAAAAATGTTTTTTGTTGCCTTCAGGAATTTACTTTTAAAAAAATATTTTTTGTTGCCTTCAGGAATTTACTTTTAAAAAAATATTTTTTGTTGCCTTCAGGAATTTACTTTTTAAAAAATGTTTTTCGTTGCCTTCAGGAATTTACTTTTAAAAAAATATTTTTTGTTGCCTCCAGGAATTTACTTTTAAAAAAATATTTTTTGTTGCCTTCAGGAATTTACTTTTTAAAAAATATTTTTTGTTGCCTTCAGGAATTTACTTTTAAAAAAATATTTTTTGTTGCCTTCAGGAATTTACTTTTAAAAAAATATTTTTTGTTGCCTTCAGGAATTTACTTTTAAAAAAATGTTTTTCGTTGCCTTCAGGCATTTACTTTTAAAAAAATATTTTTTGTTGCCTTCAGGAATTTACTTTTAAAAAAATGTTTTTCGTTGCCTTCAGGAATTTACTTTTAAAAAAATGTTTTTTATTACTTGTTTTTAAGCTCAAGTCCTAAAAATACTGATTTAAATTTATTTAGTAACTATGATGCCAATGATTTCATACATATTGGGCAGTGGCTATAGTTATTTCTCAGTAACCACAAGTACATGGTTAGATGTGATTAAAATAAATTTAATATTGTGAGCATTACAATAAACATTATACAGTACATTGGAAACAATTTTATAGGTAAGACAGGACAACATCTGTCGGGCCAGCTGTTATGATTCTAAATACTAAATTAAGTTTAACTTAAGTTAACACAACATTCATTGAATATTAGACACTACGGAGTTCGCAGGTCAGCCAGTAATAAATAAATATTGGAACATAGAAAGACATTGTTTTTTTTATTAGTTATTTTATGATTTCATATTACTTTTGATTCATATATCTCATTATATTACCACTTAAATATCAAGTGTTATAAGAATAGGCTAATTTACCTAGTTAAGATTATTTTAAGCAGCTGTCTTCTATATCTGGTTAGCATAGTTGTGGTCAGGAGGAATTCCTCTTATGAACAGTTCTATCAAGAGTTGCGTCTGGAGGAATTTTCTGATGAAGGGGTAGTAAATTTGTTTTTTTAAATTTATTTTATTTTTTTACAAACTCTTTAAGCCTCTAATGTTCTAACGCATCCAAGCCCTTTATGCTCTTTACTAATGACTTGTATAGGCACTGTGAGAAAAAACAAATTGTAAGCAACGTTTCGGGCACTCACATTATAGTACCTGATGCAATAACGGACATGCTTTGCTGTGTCAGCCTTGTTGAGCACAACGCAGCAACAGATGGGCCATCACGCTAACCTGTTGCCCGGAATGCTGCTACATATGAACTTGTCAAGACCATAAATGTCTTTTTCTTAATAAATAAACCCCCTAACCACAAAAACCTTTTATTTAAATCCTTAAATACATTTATTTCGATTGGAAAACAGTCATCTACAAAGGAAGTTATTACAAGAATAATAAGTTATTAACATTTGTTGATTCCATCTTCGCGTGAGCTACTAGTAATCACTTACACTTTTTAAAAAATGTTTTAACTTGCCTATAGTAGCACTTACTTTGCTTGTTGAGGACGGCCGTTTCGGGAGATGTGTCCCTTTGTCAACTCAGACCGTAACTGATCTCAAGGTTTACGTAGGTTAGGGTGGGGGTGGGATATTTTGGTGGTGTGGGTGTATTTTGTGTGTATTAGGAGTTATGATGTCAAAAAGTGCGTGTGAGTTGTAATGTAATTGTGTATTGAGTATGTGTGTAGGGTGTAGTTTGAAGTGCCTATATATTTCGTATTGTTCGGTTGTGTAGCGTTGGTTATTTCTGTGATGTTTATGAAGAATTTGTAGGTTAGATGTTATGTCTATGTAGTCGTGTTTAGTGGAGTTGAGATGATCTGCGAAGTTTGATTGGTAGTTATTGTTTTTTAGTGCTTTTATATGTTCTTGGTAACGTGTGTAGAATGACCTCCCTGTCTGGCCTATGTAAAAACTAGGGCATGAACTGCAAGCTAGTTTGTAAACTCCAGTGGTGTTGTAAATGTCGTTGATTTTGCAGTTGGATTTAAATTGTTTGTTGAGAGTGTTGTATGTGGAGTAAGCTATTTTGTAGTTGTATTTTCGTAATGTGTTGATTAGATTGTGGGTTTTGGATGATCTGTATGGTATTGATAAGTATTTTATGGGATTGTCATCTTGTGTGTTTGTATTTGGGTTATTATGTTTATTTTTTAGGCGGTTGTATAATTTGTCAATCATTGTTGGGTTGTATCCGTTTGTTTGTGCTATATATTTTATGGTGTTTAACTCCTGGTAGTGTTCATCTTTGTCTAGTGGTGTTTTAAGGAGGCGATATATCATGGTGTTGTAAGCAGCTAGTTTATGTTGTTGTGGGTGGTTTGAGGAATTGTGTATGGTCGTATTGGTGCTGGTGGGTTTTCGGTATATGTTGAATTTATGTGTTTGTTTGTCTGTCCGTTTAATTGTGAGGTCTAAGAAGTTAAGGGAGTTTTGTTGTTCTGTTTCGATGGTGTATGTTAGTTTAGGGTGTATGGAATTTAGGTGTTTTAGAAATATGTGTGCTCTGCGTGTGTTGCCTTTATATAATGTTATGATGTCGTCGACGTATCTGTACCAGTAAATTATGTTATCTGAGTATTTGTTGTTGTGTAAAAAGTGGTTTTGTTCGATATGGTGTATGAATATGTCTGCTAAGATGCTAGCTATGGGGGACCCCATAGGTAGTCCATCTTTCTGGTTGTAGTATGTGTTATTGTAGGTGAAGTAATTTTGAGATGTGATTAATCTTGTGAGGTGGATGATTTCGTCAATGTGTGTATGTGGTGTATTTGTGTCTATTAGCATGTTTTTGAGGATGTCGATGGTTTCTGGAATGGGGATGTTTGTACATAGATTTGATATATCAAAAGAGACTAAGGTTGAATTGTGTGGAATATTTTACGTTTTTAATTTTGTCTATTAGATTTAGGCTATTTTTTATACTACAATGATTATTAAATTTTATATGGTTTCGGATAGTTTTGTCGAGGAATTTGGCTAGAAGATGAGAAGGGGCGCTTGTGTGGTTAATTAGTGGACGTATTGGGATGTCTGTTTTGTGAAGTTTGGGCAGGGCGTTTAGTTTAGAGCCTATTGGCTTTATTTGTTTTAGGTGCTTTTTGGTGTGGCGTGGGATTATAATTTTTTTTTTTGTTAATTGCTTCTTTGATTTGAGCGTTGTATTTTGTTGTTGGATCTTCTTTTAGTGTAATGATGTTGTTATTTTGGATGAAGCTGTATACTTTTGTGTTGAGGTCGCTATTGTTAATAATTACCGTTGTGTTGCCTTTGTCAGCTTTTGTAATGGTTAAATTTTGTTTTTTTAATTTGTTTTTGATGGATTTGGCTGCTTTTAATTCTTGGGTGTTTGTTTTAGGGGGTTTAATTTGGGTTATTTTTTGTTTTATTTGGTGTCTGATTGCATCTTGTTGTTCTAACGGTGTGTTGTGTTGGATTGTATTTTCAAGATCTAATATTAGGGTTTTGGTAAAATTTTGTTGGCTGTATTTGGGTGTGATGTTATGTTTTAAACCTTTGTCTAATAGGTTTAATTCAATAATTGAAAATGTTGTGTTGGTGAGATTTATAGTTCTGGGGTGAAAAACGTGTGTTGTGTTAATAACCTGTTTTGGGTGTTGTGACATAACCTCAAAAACGCACAAAAAATAACCCAAATTAAACCCCCTAAAACAAACACCCAAGAATTAAAAGCAGCCAAATCCATCAAAAACAAATTAAAAAAACAAAATTTAACCATTACAAAAGCTGACAAAGGCAACACAACGGTAATTATTAAAAATAGCGACCTCAACTCAAAAGTACACAGCTTCATCCAAAATAACAACATCATTACACTAAAAGAAGATCCAACAACAAAATACAACGCTCAAATCAAAGAAGCAATTAACAAAACCAAACTTATAATCCCACGCCACACCAAAAAGCACCTAAAACAAATAAAGCCAATAGCCCCTAAACTAAACGCCCTGCCCAAACTTCACAAAACAGACATCCCAATACGTCCACTAATTAACCACACAAGCGCCCCTTCTCATCTTCTAGCCAAATTCTTCGACAAAACTATCCGAAACCATATAAAATTTAATAATCATTGTAGTATAAAAAATAGCCTAAATCTAATAGACAAAATTAAAAACATAAATATTCCACACAATTCAACCTTAGTCTCTTTTGATATATCAAATCTATATACAAACATCCCCATTCCAGAAACCATCGACATCCTCAAAAACATGCTAATAGACACAAATACACCACATACACACATTGACGAAATCATCCACCTCACAAGATTAATCACATCTCAAAATTACTTCACCTACAATAACACATACTACAACCAGAAAGATGGACTACCTATGGGGTCCCCCATAGCTAGCATCTTAGCAGAAATATTCATACACCATATCGAACAAAACCACATTTTACACAACAACAAATACTCAGATAACATAATTTACTGGTACAGATACGTCGACGACATCATAACATTATATAAAGGCAACACACGCAGAGCACACATATTTCTAAAACACCTAAATTCCATACACCCTAAACTAACATACACCATCGAAACAGAACAACAAAACTCCCTTAACTTCTTAGACCTCACAATTAAACGAACAGACAAACAAACACATAAATTCAACATATACCGAAAACCCACCAGCACCAATACGACCATACACAATTCCTCAAACCACCCACAACAACATAAACTAGCTGCTTACAACACCATGATATATCGCCTCCTTAAAACACCACTAGACAAAGATGAACACTACCAGGAGTTAAACACCATAAAATATATAGCACAAACAAACGGATACAACCCAACAATGATTGACAAATTATACAACCGCCTAAAAAATAAACATAATAACCCAAATACAAACACACAACAGGACAATCCCATAAAATACTTATCAATACCATACAGATCATCCAAAACCCACAATCTAACCAACACATTACGAAAATACAACTACAAAATAGCTTACTCCACACACAACACTCTCAACAAACAATTTAAATCCAACTGCAAAATCAACGACATTTACAACACCACTGGAGTTTACAAACTAACTTGCAGTTCATGCCCTAGTTTTTACATAGGCCAGACAGGGAGGTCATTCTACACACGTTACCAAGAACATATAAAAGCACTAAAAAACAATAACTACCAATCAAACTTCGCAGATCATCTCAACTCCACTAAACACGACTACATAGACATAACATCTAACCTACAAATTCTTCATAAACAACACAGAAATAACCAACGCTACACAACCGAACAATACGAAATATATAGGCACTTCAAACTACACCCTACACACATACTCAATACACAATTACATTACAACTCACACGCACTTTTTGACATCATAACTCCTAATACACACAAAATACACCCACACCACCAAAATATCCCACCCCCACCCTAACCTACGTAAACCTTGAGATCAGTTACGGTCTGAGTTGACAAAGGGACACATCTCCCGAAACGGCCGTCCTCAACAAGCAAAGTAAGTGCTACTATAGGCAAGTTAAAACATTTTTTAAAAAGTGTAAATAATAAGTTATTCTTGTAATAGTTTCATCTGAAGATGATTGCTTTAGAATCGAAATGTAAATAAGGATTAAAGGGTTTTATTTATTTAAAATTAAAAAAAAATAATATGATCAAGAAACTTTTTGAAGTAAATACCAACTTAGCCCAAAAGAGAAAATTTTATTCTGTTATTCTGATTCCGACCTGGAATACAAAATAATTCGATTATTCCCGTAAGGTTTGTGCCTGCGATGCGATGTTGCATATTGCCCCACAGTTCCTTTCACCTTCATGGTCTAGTTACAATCACCGTTTCTTGCCACTAAACAACACCTGTTTTATCTTGTGACAAATGGATCTTTCCTTTTCCTGATATCAGCTGATCGCTGTTTTTGTTTAGGTACAGTACTGAGGTTAGATATGCATTTCTTAAGTCAAACATACTGATAAATATTTAAAACTCTGACCAACCAATGATTTTACTCGATTCATTGGATAACTTGCACTATTTGTCTATTTAAAGACAATGCTATGCAGTGTTTTCTAACGCAGTACTTAATAATGTCGTGTGTGTGTGTGTGTGTGTGTGTGTGTGTGTGTGTGTGTGTGTGTGTGTGTGTGTGTGTGTGTGTGTGTGTGTGTGTGTGTGTGTGTGTGTGTGTGTGTGGCATATATATTCGAATTTTCAATAGTTAATAAAATACAGTACTTTTTATTCATCCACTTAAGTTCAAATACATTTTTTCAACCTGTAGTGGATGACACTTGACGTTAATATAGAGTTTTTCAAATATTAGTTCATTAAAATCATTAAATGAATTAGTTTTAGTTTTACATAGGTGTAAACTTTTCACAAAAATGGGCATTGTATGCAATGTAATTATTTCGTCCCATAAGTTTAAAATAAGTGATAACATATGATTTCATAAAACAGCTGATTTCTGTTTAATGCATAGTTTATGCTACCTTATTTATATTACTGTAATTATGTAATGCAAAGTAACTAAAAACGTTACTTTTGTTGACCAAAGTAGGAATTTACGTTAAACATTTTTTATTTATATTACTGGTTTATAGTCTAGTGTTCGTAAAACGCTGAAATATAATATCTATTTCCCTTCTTAAGTTACTTTATAATTACGTAAGCTTAAACCTGATCAACACGAACCCCAAACCACAATACCTGTTCATTCGGCTACGTGCAAGAAATGGCTATTATGTAATAACAATATGTACAGGTGTTTAAGTTTTGTGACTTTAGGTTTAATGTTTGTATAACAAAGCACGCAGAACAGCTGTTTCTGGATTAGTTCATTTACTGGATTCAGCGACCCTTCTCTTAATCTCGGTACGAGTATTCTCTCGAACCTTACTTGTAGATATACACACATATTAAAATGAAAAACAAGTAATAAAAAAAGGCATTTGAGTCAATAAAGAAACAATTTATTTTAGTTACTTTTTATTAAATAATTACCATTAATATAAATAAAGTTTCATAACTTATACGTAAAACAGCTGTTGTAACACATAACCTATAACTTAAGATAAGTTGTTTTATGAAATCATCCTATCACTTATTTTAAGCCAAATGTGAAAATTATTTCTCCCGTATAAAACCAAAATTAATTCTTTAAATTTAATTAAAGGATTAATAATTCAAAAAACTGTGTTAACATCAATTGTCATGCATAAATAGGGAGAGTGTGAACTGATAGAAGGAATTGTAAGAAGAGTCCTTTAGACTGGAGAATATAGAAAAGTAAAATGGTAAGATTGGGAGGAGGGGGTAACCATGATTTTATTCATCCGAATCGGGACAACCTACTTTTGAATGTAGCGGAATGTAAGAAACACTGGGACTCAAGAGAGTTCAAAACCAATAGATTTATTACAATTGTATCATATCATATATTATAATATAAATATACTTAAAATAGCCTATTTCTGTTTTCTAACAAAATTTGTAAGAGTTTACATTATCTGTTTAGGCTTATTTAATTTCGCAAAGACCAAATAAATGACAATTTACTGTATTGTAGTATTGCCGACCTGTGGGCTGAACAAATGTGACGAATATATTCTTACAAAAATGGACAACATTCGGGACACGTATAATATTTTACAGGACTCAACTTTAAAAATCGGGACTGTCCAGATTTTCCGGGACGAACGTGATCACCGTATTTATAGCTCACGTGACCATAGCAGGGACGGGGGACTCCGCGCTGCAAACTCTGCGAGTCATAACGTATCGTGGTGGAAACATAACCCCACTTTACAAACATCAATCTTTATGAAATAATTATTTACGAATAAACGCAATATGATACATTATATTACTACCATTAAATACATTAAAATACAGTTACAAAGTATCAGGTTGGAATAGATTTGTTTGTAAACATTTTGGACGTAAAATAAACCAAACGAAGTTAAACACTTGTGCTCCATTGTTGGACCACGTGAGTAAAATGGAGAAAACAAAATGTCAAATCTCAAGATGGCAGTGGCCTAAGTATAGAGCTTTGTGTCTACCTAACCATTTCCCGACTCCAGTGTTATCGTTAGCAGGGTTTTGCTATATTACCTAACCTAACCGGATACTTAGTGTCTATATTGTAATTAGCGTGTATAACATTTACTCTATGCTTCTTGCGTGTTGCTACATTGAGGTGCTATAAACTCTAGCATTTACAGTTGCGTCATTTCAAAACGCCCTGTCCTTATTTAGTATGTATATTTTACCAACATACGTAAACGAAAACCGAATTATAATAGGATTCGTGCAGTTATTACCTAAAGAAAAGAATATTAAAACATAATACAGTTATGTTCCATGGATTTGTGAATCGCATTCACAGTTGGCTGCACTGTTGGGGAAAGACAGAACAAAGAACTGTAACTCTGGTAGACACGTGCAGGCAGTAACCCTGCACATGTGGGCAATAAAATGCTATGGAACAAGATTACCCTACTTACCCAATGTAGTTCTCGTAAAGGAATCATTAGGATGGAGTACCTTCTAATATACACCTTATAGTACCCAACACGTGTTAACTCTCTGTCTAATATCCTTGTCACACCTACCTGTCTGCTGTTCATGCCCTGATCAGACGCTGCGTCGGACGATGACGCGCTGCTGTGTCGGCGTTGCATGACGCCGGGCTGCTGTGCCGGCATTTTCACTGGAACCTCATCCTCTTGTACTCCTGCACTGTGACAAAATACATTCACTTAATTTTAGTACCGACATATATAGAATCTAAATATATAATCATCTGAATGTGGAATGTGTTTAGTGAGTGCCACGTAACCGTGCACTTGACCTTGTATGTACTACCACTTCTTAAAACATGTTACATTATCAGAATGTTCTATGCATCAACAGCTTCTGAAATCGATATGTCTACACATATTTCAAGATTGTTATTTCATAACGAAGCTAATTTATCTAATATCGACCGCCTCGCGCAAGTCAGTGTTTTGACTGTCCTTATCATACTTGTAGGAAAGTATATAATACTGACTGACCCTCTACTTCCCGTCTCGCCTACTGCGATCTCTCAATGCCCTGTGCACGGCACGTAGTCCGAACTATACAGCGAGGAGGTTGGGGAGTTTTTTATTTGTAATCTTTTATCGGCTAAAACATTACTTTAGAAATTGGCCAGTTATGTAACAAATTTCATATAAATTGCAAATTTCGAAAGGAATTTTAAACATTAAAACCTCAAGATAATTTTCCTATAATATAACGAGTTGAGAGTAGAGCGAGACCAGTTTGTACAATATGGATAACTCATTAATGTGTGTAATCCCGTTTATAGGATGGCGCATGTTGCAGCCAAAACTGCTGAAGAGCTGCTGAGTAAGCAGCGGAGGGTTAAGTTTTTACGAGCTTTCAAGGAAGTCTCCTACACCAAACCTTTCTTTATGGATTTGTAGTTTGTGACAATGAAATTTTAGTTAAAGTTTGTTAATACCTTATTAATTTCTTGTAATCCTTGAACTTGATTTCCCGAATAAATACTACCCTGGATTTATTTATATTTAAACACGTGTACTGTAATTTAATGTTCGTTGAATACCCTATAGTTATGGAATGCTTTATATTGGCAAGAAATTTAATTAATTTCTTTTGTCAACTTATGTGTAATTTTAAGGCATAACTTACGTCTAATTTTCAATAATTCACTCATTTTATCTAATTTTCGTTTCAAGAGTATAAATTTGCTTCAGCCTACAATTCGTCCCGGAATGCCAACCCCCCAAATAATTGCTGGTAGCGCTACTGATGGTTTAAACCTCTTGATAGATTCGTAAAGCTGATAAACTATAATTCACCATCAAATAAGGTACAGTTTATGACGGTGTTGCTAAAAAATCAAATAATGCGATCCACCTAAAAACACTTCAAATATCCTTTATAAAAGTTCCTTTTTCAATTTCCTATTAGTTCACACTTTCTCTAACTATATCTTGCTAAATACGTTTAATTCATCGTCTCCAGTTCAGAGATATTTATAAAACTTGTAGTGGATGACAATTGATGTCAATACAGATTTTTTTCTAAATATAATTCATTAATTAAATATAATGATTAATTAATTTTAGTTTTATATGGGAGAAAAACGTTTTTCACAAAAGGGGCAAGGTATGCAATATGGTTATTTCGTTCCATTCGGCTTAAAATAAATGATAACATGATTTCATAAAACAGCTGATTTCATGTTATAGATCAGAGGTCTTCAAATGGCGGCCCGCGGGCCAGGTCCGGACCGCGAGCTCGTTTTGACCTGCCCGCGCCAAAAATTTGAGTTGTCTCACGACACAACCTTGCACACTGACACTGACGCAGGAGGCGTGACACCAATGGACATGTGGTCAAACAATAGGTTCCCCCACTCTCCCTCCCCACCACAGCGTAATTCCCGTTACTTATGGGTCCCCTTACTTACTCGGACGGTCTGGTCTAGCGACAGTCTCTTACTATCGGTGTCTGACGTCGGTGTCATTGTCACTCTTGAACTATCTGCTGCTAGTACATAGTGGACATTATTTCAGTGCCGTTGTCTGCATTTATTGTGTTTAACGTTTTGTCGGGTGTGTTATAAGTTTTAAAAGTGAGTTGTTTAAGTTTGTCAACAGCTACTATGGAAGGTAAGGAAAGAAAAGTTGACAGCGAAAATAGACAATTCCTATCAGAAAGGACTGATAAATATTTGTTTATACTCCCAAATCGCGCTGGTGCCGTACCTGTATGTTTAATATGTCAGCAGACTGTATCTGTTGTCAAAAGTGCGAACGTCAAACGTCACTTTGAGACAAAACACAAGTCTTTTGATGAAAAATTTCCAATTGGCAGCAATTTACGCAAGTCAAAAGTTAATTCCTTATGTGCCAGTTATTCAACTTCCACTCAAATAATGAATCGATCTATGACAGCGCAGGAAAAATGTGCAAAAGCGTCCTTGCGCATTTCTTGGACTCTCGCTAAACAGATGAAACCTTTAGTGATGGAGAAATAGTTAAAGAATGTATGTTAGCGGCAGGGAGTGCATTATTTGACACCAAACAGGACGTTGTTGACACTATTAGTCGTATTCCTCTATCAGCAGCTACAACTACTAGAAATACAGAGATTTTGGCAAATGAAAATAATAAAATGTTAAAGCAGCTACAGACAGTTATTCATTGGCCATAGATGAGTCATGCGACATCTCTGATATGGCCCAGCTAGTAGTTTTTGTGAGATTTTTAGATAAAGCTAAAGACCAGTTCATTGAAGAACTTTTAACTATCATACCAATGGAAGGTCAAACCCGTGGAGAAGACTTGCACAAAGTTTTAACGAAGTTTTTTGAAAATGCTAGTTTTGATCCTAAAAAGTTAATTTCGATAACAACAGATGGTGCTCGTGCAATGACTGGTAAAAACAAAGGTTTGGTTGGTCAAATAAAAAGTGACGCTAAATTCAATGAAAATCTGCTATTCTAACATTGCATCATTCATCAAATCGTTTTCTGCTGCAAACTGGGCCCTTATCTTGAATGTAAAATGCAGGTTGCGATTAAGATCATCAACTTCATTCGTTCAAAGTCTTCTCTACGCCACCGTGAGTTCAAAGCTCTCCTTCAGGAAACTAATGTACAGTTTGAAGACTTGCTTCTTCATAACAATGTTCGGTGGTTGAGCAAGGGTTTGGCTCTTCAACGGTTGTTTGCAGTTATTACCGATATTAAAGTGTTTCTGTCTGAGTGCAAAGAAGACATCGCAAGTGAATACTTAGGCTTCCTACTTGACACAGAACTGAATGTAGCTACGATTGCCTTTCTAACAGATATCTTCAGACATTTGAATTTCTTTAACTTAAAGCTACAAGGGAAAGGTCTGCTTGTGTGTGAACTTTACACGGAAATTAGGAGTTTTTCAAACAAAATTGGTATCTGGTGTGAAGATATCTCTGATGAACGATTGCACTTTCCTAACCTAAAATCTATTTGTGAAAAAACTGATAGTATTGATATCAAACCATTTGAAAATTTTTTGAAAGATTTGAACTTGAGTTTGAAACTAGGTTTTCTGATTTTGGGGAAATAGGAGATGTTATACAAGTCCTTAACAAATGCTTTTCTTTAAAACCAAATGGTGAATGGACAAGTGAAGCAGCGAAGATTTTCCACTCAAATAAGGCTGCATTGCAAATGGAGATGGTCGACTTTCAAGAACACATCGGTTTGAAGGACAAATTTAGTCAAGTCCCCAAAGATCTTCCTTGTGACCAGTTTTGGATTAGGTATGTTAGCCCTGAGAGATACCGGAGATGAGAAAATTGCACAATGTTTGGCTCAACGTACCTGTGTGAGTCAGCGTTTTCAAAAATGAACTTTACAACTTGCTTGGAATTAGTTGTACAACCTCAACTCCAAACTTCAAGGAAGTTGTTCAAACTGAAAAATGTCATTTTACTCACTAAAATGTATTTTATATAAGTTTCAAGATATAATGTTCTCTTATTGTAGTATCTTTTCAGTCTAAATATAAATAAATTACTTTACTTCTTTGTTCAAATGTGTTTAAGTTCTTTACCCAATGAATATATATATATATATATATATATATATAAAGGCCCGCGGCGGACTTTAGAAAATCCAAAACGGACCCTGAATAAATATAATTGAAGACCACTGTTATAGATTATGTGGTAGAACAGCTGTTTTAACGCATAGGTTATTAAAGTTCCTTGTTGTAATCATCTTGAATTCACTGATTAAACTATAATTAAATTAATCACTTTAATATTAGTTTATGACTTTCCGAACTTTACATTTTGTAAATTTATAAAAACTTTTTTTTTCTTGACTTGGGAGCGGGTTTTAAACTGCCCAAAGCATTGCTACCTTAAGGTATATTGTACTTACCTCCCTGATCTAGTCAAAGAGCCCCTTCCCTCTTACCAGGTTTAGGAGTTTTCTGACTAGTGTTTTACCTTCAGCATCCTCTTCCAGAGCTGTGCCATCTCCAAAGAGGTTGAAGCGCCTCTCGGCAAGTGCTTCACATCTATAAATGATGTGTGTGGCGGTCTCCAGTTCTTGCCCGCATAATCTGCACACTGGTTCATCTTTGTAGATACCCATTTTATGCAGATGTTTCCTTAGTCCACCGTGTCCCGTGAGTAGACCTGTGGCTATCCTCAGTTCCTGCCTAGACAGATAGATGAGACTCTTCTGCAGCCCCAAGGAAGGTTTCCTAAGGATTAGCTTACTGTGTCTCATCCCTTCAGCCCTGATCCAGTGCTCACAGTGTCTTTCAGCCATCCACCTTCGCACTGCCATCTTGACCATGGATTTGGAAATACCTACCGCAGGCTCCGGTCCAATCAGCGGAGTCGAAGACCCCTCTCTGGCCAGCGCATCTGCGGCTTCATTTCCAAGTATTCCCCTATGCCCTGGCACCCAACCTATCTTGATTTGATTGTGCCTTGCCAGGGCTTGTAGGTTATTTAGGCACTCCCTGACTATGGCCGAGGTGACCACATGTCCGTTTAGTGCCTTAATTGCTGCCTGACTGTCGGAGAAAATAGCAATCTGGGTCCCGTGTGTTCCCCTTCTCGCTATCTCTCCCAGACAGGCATTTATAGCATATATTTCGGCCTGAAAGACAGATGTATTCCTCCCCAAGGAAAAAACTAGTTTTACCCTTGGGTTTTTACAATACACCCCCGCTCCAGTGCCGAAGTCCATCTTGGAGCCATCTGTGTACCAGATCTGAGCTCCCGATGTTAATGTCCCTGACCATTCCATCATAGTATGGTGGGCCTGGTCAGGTGCAAACGTTCAAGTAATGTGGTCGCTGCCCATTTCCAAGACGGGTTCTTTGACCACGCACTCGATACTCATATGTCCCGAAACATCTGGGAGGTTAGCCCAGTTGTTCGAGTTGCGCAATCTCCATGCCGCCAGCCTCGCCTCTCCCCTAAGGACAAGCTCAAGGGGGGAGGTTAAGCATTACTTCCATTGCTGCACCAGGTGTAGTTGACATCGCTCCCAGTGTGCACAGACAAGCCAATCTCTGGATAGAGCTCAGTTGAGCTCTTGTCTGTGCCTGGTTGGCCTTTGTCCACCACACCAGAGCACCATAGGTAATCATAGGTCTTATCACCCTCGGATACATCCAGTGCATCATTGATGGCTTCAGTCCCCATTTCTTACCCACCATTCTTCTCACTGTCATCAGTGCCCTTTTGGCCCTGTTAACTGTCCTCTCAAAATGTGGGTTCCAGGTGAGTTTCTTGTCCAGAGTAACTCCCAGGTACTTCACCTCCCCCACAAACTCAAGGTATTCACCAAACAAGCGAGGCATCCCGGTCGTCAGATCTTTTCGCTGTCTGGTGAAGTTAATAAGAGCAGTCTTTTTCGGATTTACCCTAAGGTTCTCCTTATTACACCACTCTTCAATCAGTCGTAGAGGATTTCTGATTACCTCAAGGACTGTATCAGGGAATCTGCCCAGGATCAGAACAACTATGTCGTCCGCATATCCCAGGCAGAAGTACCCCTGTTCATTCAGGAGTTCAATAAAGTTGTCAACCACTAGGCACCACAACAGAGGGAAGAGAACCCCCCCCCCCTGTGCACAGCCCAGACTTGTCTCCGCCCTTCTGTCCTCCCCTGTCACCTCTACAGAAATGCTTCTGTTTGTTAACATGGAACTTATCCAACCACAAGTGGTCGCATCCACTCCATGACGTCTTGCACCACTTACCATCGTCTCCACTGAGGGGTTATTGAAAGCCCCTTCAATGTCGAGGAAGGCACCTATGGCACAACCTTTCTTGGCGATCATTTGCTCAATCCTACCAACCACTTGATGGAGAGCTCCCTCGCAGGATTTCCCCGGTTGATAAGCATACTGGTTCCAATGCAGTGGTTTTATGGCTAAAGCACCCCCCCCCCCCTAACATGCCTATCAACCAGTTTTTCAAGTCCCTTAAGAACAAAGGACATGAGTGTAATAGGTCTGTATCCTTTCCCTTCCGATTGGTTACCGGTGGGCTTAGGTATAAAGACCACCTTACTAGATTTCCAGGCTGCCGGCACATGCCCTAGAGCAATGCTTAGCCTGTATAATTTAGTAAGTACCAGCACCAGCATATCCATTCCCTGCTGCAGCAGCACAGGATAGATCTATAAAAACTTACTGAGATAGAACGTTTTCGATCGCTATGTGACGATCTTTATCAATGCCTACTGCTTGGAGTTGTTAGGTTAAAGCGGTGACGGTTTTAAAGGCACTGATGAAGATCGCCATATAGCGATCGAAAACGTTCTGTCTCAGTAAGCTTTTATCAATTTACAAAATTTAAAGTTCGGAAAGTGATAAACGAATGTTAAAGTGATTAAATAAGTTTTACCGAACATAATGGACTACAAAATTATTCAAGAGTATAAATAAATAATACTTAACTAAGTAGTTACATAAGGGCTTTCTTGATGACGTGTTTCGAAAGAATCGTTCCTTTTACGAAGCAATGCCTCAACTGGCGGCGTCCCGCTAAATACAAAGGTTGTCGAAATGAGATTTATGAGTGTAAAGAGGGTGGGGGAGCTTTTGCTTCGTAAAAGGAACGATTGTTTCGAAACTGGTCAGCAAGTAAGCCCTTACGTATTCACTTAGTTACGTATTATTTATTTACAGCATAGTTTATGTTGCTATATTTATATTAATTGTAATTATTGAATAAAAAGTAGTTAAAACTTAATTTTTTGTGTTCACTTGAATTTTTTTCATGGCTTGTTCTATAAAAATCTTTACCGTGGTATATGGAGGAGGAGGCTACAGGTTCAATATCAAGTTTATAAAGCTTCTTAGTTTACGTACGTTCTGTGTGTGTGTGTGTGTGTGTGTGTGTGTGTGTGTGTGTGCGTGCTTGTGTGTGTGTGTGTGTGTGTGTGTGAGTGAGCGTGGGTAAAATCTTTACCGTGGTATATGGAGGAGGGGGCAATATCAAGTTTATAAAGCTTCTTAGTTTACGTACGTTCTGTGTGTGTGTGTGTGTGTGTGTGTGTGTGTGTGTGTGTGTGTGTGTGTGTGTGTGTGCGTGCTTGTGTGTGTGTGTGTGTGTGTGTGAGTGAGCGTGGGTAAAATCTTTACCGTGGTATATGGAGGAGGGGGCAATATCAAGTTTATAAAGCTTCTTAGTTTACGTACGTTCTGTGTGTGTGTGTGTGTGTGTGTGTGTGTGTGTGTGCGTGCTTGTGTGTGTGTGTGTGTGTGTGTGTGAGTGAGCGTGGGTAAAATCTTTACCGTGGTATATGGAGGAGGGGGCAATATCAAGTTTATAAAGCTTCTTAGTTTACGTACGTTCTGTGTGTGTGTGTGTGTGTGTGTGTGTGTGTGTGTGTGTGTGTGTGTGTGTGTGTGCGTGCTTGTGTGTGTGTGTGTGTGTGTGTGAGTGAGCGTGGGTAAAATCTTTACCGTGGTATATGGAGGAGGGGGCAATATCAAGTTTATAAAGCTTCTTAGTTTACGTACGTTCTGTGACCATTCCAATTTAATTCTTTCATATTAACCAAGACCCTGATAGTCGTAACAATGCATATTCCCAGCAATCGTGTAATAAACGGGCTTAAACGTTTTAAAAAAAGTTTTGCTGTCCACCCTAGGGAGGTCACCTAGAACTAACCACCCTGACGATGTCTGAGCAGCGCCACAACTTGAACTTTCCCATGCCCTAATTTCTGGCTCTTATAGGGCCGAATATATTCCCCAGAATTTGTATCTGCGAAATCTGTAATCTGCTCACTAGAAGTGACCGCGTGAGGGTAATACTGTATTAAAAACGTTATAACGTTCCTTGCCTTCCACGTTGGACGACAATTGTTATATAACGAACCTTCACTTAATGCTTCTCTACAGGATAATTTTTACTCTTAGGAATTTAAATTAATAATCCAGCTACTTGCTTTTATAATTACAGATTTATTTTATCCGGAGATCAATATTGCATTTACAGGCAGTTCATATAATTCTTTTACTAACTCTAATATTTGCCGATAGGCATCAAGACTCTTATTTTACTATTGATTTTTTTAATAATTCTAAATTTACTTTCTTTAGATATCTAAGGGCGTGTATAAGTTATTGCACTTGGTTTGATAAATTTTATATTTCAATTAACTATGACTTTTTAATGAATTTATAAAAGTTTAAAAGATTCTTAACGTTTGTTGCTTTAAAGAGTTGGCTTTAAGTTAAAATAAATGTATTGTTTATTACTTGCGTGGTTCCTTGTTTTACTTCACTTGACACAAATTCACTTAGTAATACTTTCCTATCAATTTCACTTTTCTTAATTTCTCGAAATGCTTCTATTCCTTAACACTTTATTAATCACTCCCTTATTTTAATCTCATTTGTTACCCTTTAATCTCCCTCTTTATACTTCACTTTCTATTTAATAATCTCCCTGGCTACCCTTTAATCTCCCTCTTTTAATCTCCCTTACTTTAAATTTCCACGTTACTTGTTTGAATTTGATTTTTTTTTTTTTACTAAACACTCAACATTACTTCTCTGTACTGAAAATTGACTGTCTTTCCTGAACATCCTCTTGGATCGTATCCGTTTGTGTTTCATCCCCTCTTCAAATTTGATTGGCTCCCTTATGGCGCTCAATCTCTGGCTAGCCTATGAAATTTTGACACTTCCCGCACTTTCCTTTTTTTGCTTCGTGGGAATTTGTTGAACTTTCCCACAGGTGCATGTGTTTTTCTGTATTCTCAGGGATTCCTAGTCATAAATCTCCCTGGTCCGTTGATGTCTAGGTAAAGCTTCTCTCCCATGAACGAGGCACATCTTGGTTTACTTACAATGAACCCCTTTCGAATTGCTGTGACTTATTTCGGCCGATAGATGTGACAATAGATTAGCGCTAGCTAGGGATATAACGTCTTTACTTTACATCGGTACAGCCAAACCCGATACGACTCCGGAACGTATGTTTCATTCACACATATTAATACATATAATTTAAAACACTATTTCAAGCAGTTTGGCAGATAATCTATTATAAAGTTTTAACTACAAAATTGTATTTTAAAAATTATTTACACAGAGTACTTCAGGTACTGAAAGCGGATCTGTTTTTAAACCCGCTGCCCCATCACGTGCCTGGCCGTTGTAAGGAAACCGGAGCAGGGTTAGGGCCATTTGTCATTCTGCGAGCATTGCCAAAGCCCGGGAGGAGATACTTCCTTTGTTCTTGACCCAGGGTCAAGGTCGTTTCTTGGCTCCACACAAACCAGTTTAACAGAATACTGTGGGTCCCCCTGGATATTGATACAACATGTGTCATTGCGTATATACTTCCATTTGTCCTATTCGACGTACCTCTCGGGCCAGGGTTGGAGAATCTGTTTGGCACGTGTGCTGCACGTTGTCATTGTATGTCAAGAAAGAAAAGCAATTAATGACGTTCTTAAATACAGATATTAGATTTAAACATATTTTCTCTTGTTTTACTTATCTTAGGATAATACAACCTTCTATATATTTTGAAAATTAACAAATATTTTTTTCTTATTATTTTTAAGAAAATCGAGAGAATGGATTATGTGGAAATAAAATGCTTTTACTTCTAATCAACATCTAGTCCCTTCAATAAAGCAAACAGTAATATACTAAGATGTATTATTGTTTAGTGACGAGCAATAAGCTATTTCATTTTTCCAAAAGATGCAGATTATACTGACATTATCACTGGTGATATAACATACATCCTGTTTTTTTTTAGCCGTACATTCTGGTTTCTTACTGTGAATAGCTCGGGAGCAAAAGAGAGAGAGGAAGAGAGAAAGAGAGAGAGGAAGGGACAAGAGAGTTAGATCAGGCTAAAGAGAGATATTTGACAGAGAGAGAGAGAGAGAGAGAGAGAGAGAGAGAGAGAGAGGACAGATTAGAGTGGATAGGAGAGAAGAATGAAAAGAGTAAAAAAATCGAGTTAAGGAGGGGAAGAGAAAAAGATATTATAGTGTAGAGGGGGAAAGAGGGAGAAGAAAAGAAGAAGTCAGAAGAAAAAAAAAGATTAGAGTTTAGGGGACAAGAGTTAAAGGGAGATTTGTGAGACAAGAGAGAGATATTAGAGTGAAGAGAAAGTAGTGTAGAAAAAAAGATAGACAAGAGGAAGAGAGAGATTAGAGTGAAAAGGAGAAAGTAGTGTAGAAAAAAGAGATAGACAAGAGGAAGAGAGAGATTAGAGTTTAGGGGACAAGAGTTAAAGGGATTTTTGTGAGACAAGAGAGATATTAGAGTGAAGGGGAGAAAGTAGTGTAGAAAAAAGAGATAGACAAAAGGAAGAGAGAGATTAGAGAAGAAATATTAGAGTAGAAAGGGGCGAGAAAAGAGATTATATATCGAAATATCGTTCATGAATAGGCTATGCAATTTCAAAACAGTAGAAAGTTTATTGTTCTTTATAAAGTGAAAAACTGTTTAATGTCTTGTGAGACAGGAGCAGCACAACAAAAGCAGACCACAATAAAATCTTTTTGTTTTCACAGCTCGGTATTTTACTCTGGTCTCTAACCTCAAACCGCACACTTCAGTACAGACATTATCCCTTCGCCTACGGAAGTTGTTCTTTGTTTGAAGTAAATATGTTCATTTGTTAACCACTCGCCAGGACTTCCTTTGGAGCATTAGTTGACTACGTAGTGTAAACACCATAAGGTTTTCAACAATAGGACGACGGCTATGTCATTGCCAGCCTTTAGTCGGTTATATCCAAGCGATACCATAATGTTAGGAAAACACTATCGCTTACATTAGCTATTTCTATGTGCAAAGCGATACCATAATGTTAGGAAAACACTATCGCTTACATTAGCTATTTCTATGTGCAAAGCGATACCATAATGTTAGGAAAACACTATCGCTTACATTAGCTATTTCTATGTGCAAAGCGATACCATAATGTTAGGAAAACACTATCGCTTACATTAGCTATTTCTATATCCAAGCGATACCATAATGTTAGGAAAACACTATCGCTTACATTAGCTATTTCTATGTGCAAAGCGATACCATAATGTTAGGAAAACACTATCGCTTACATTAGCTATTTCTATATCCAAGCGATACCATAATGTTAGGAAAACACTATCGCTTACATTAGCTATTTCTATGTGCAAAGCGATACCATAATGTTAGGAAAACACTATCGCTTATATTAGCTATTTCTATATCCAAGCGATACCATAATGTTAGGAAAACACTATCGCTTACATTAGCTATTTCTATGTGCAAAGCGATACCATAATGTTAGGAAAACACTATCGCTTACATTAGCTATTTCTATGTGCAAGCGATACCATAATGTTAGGAAAACACTATCGCTTACATTAGCTATTTCTATGTGCAAAGCGATACCATAATGTTAGGAAAACACTATCGCTTACATTATTTATATGTGCAAAGCGATACCATAATGTTAGGAAAACACTATCGCTTACATTAAGCTATTTCTATGTGCAAGCGATACCATAATGTTAGGAAAACACTATCGCTTACATTAGCTATTTCTATGTGCAAGCGATACCATAAGGTTAGGAAAACACTATCGCTTACATTAGCTATTTCTATGTGCAAGCGATACCATAATGTTAGGAAAACACTATCGCTTACATTAGCTATTTCTATGTGCAAAGCGATACCATAATGTTAGGAAAACACTATCGCTTACATTATTTCTATGTGCAAAGCGATACCATAATGTTAGGAAAACACTATCGCTTACATTAAGCTATTTCTATGTGCAAGCGATACCATAATGTTAGGAAAACACTATCGCTTACATTAGCTATTTCTATGTGCAAGCGATACCATAAGGTTAGGAAAACACTATCGCTTACATTAGCTATTTCTATGTGCAGCGTGTTTCACGATAACTTAAATTATATTTAAGAAGAATAAGAAGGTATAATCCCTAAATGTTCATAGAAATGGCTGAAAAAAGTCACAATTATTATCGTGCTGACTCCTGCAATTAACTAGATCGTGCTGACTCCTGCAATTAACTAGATCGTGCTGACTCCTGCAATTAACTAGATCGTGCTGACTCCTGCAATTAACTAGATCGTGCTGACTCCTGCAATTAACTAGATCGTTCATTTAGAATCTATCTTAATTTCTGGCCCAACCCTTTGCCTCATAAAAATTTTAAACATGAATCGGCTATAGTTTCCTTCTCGATCAGCTGTGGCGATTTTTTATTGTTGCTAATAAATCATTTGTCTTGACGTATTTCATTTTGAGGTCAGTTTTGCTGACAATGGTGCCAACTTCTGTAGAGAAAACTATGTAAATTAAATAAAATGAAATAAAATAAAATCTTACAACTGTTTATTTTGATGCATATGATAAAAAAAATTTTCAATTCAAAAAATAAATACATTTTTTTAAATAATTTCAAAATAAAATATCTGAAACTATCTCCCTGACACAGTAACCTGTCCTTTTGATTTTGGACGAACAAAATATCTAGTGACGATAAAGACACACCCTTTAACCTAATTTTAGAAACCTGTAGAAACGTTTGCTCAGTTATTACACTTAATTAAAGTGGCTGTTTAATGACTTTCAAACGCCAAATACTGCCCAATTATATCTTGTACACAACATTTATAAGTTTTCTTATGCTATAATAATACATTTTGCAGCGCCACATCCAATGTGTGACATAATCTTATTCTCGCCAAGACAAGTAAATGTTTCTACCATGGTTAGTACAGTGTTTCTATCGATCGCCCAAATGCCAGCACGGCTGCGACTTGCACGCACGGACTTGGATCACACTTGATAGAAAAGTAATGTGTTTGCCGGGTTATGTTTACGCGTCACTACGAAATGAAGGCGCCAGACTCTCGATTTAGAGTTAATTAATGGTCCTCTCTGGCCAGGTCCTAACAAATACACCAACCCTGATCCCTAGTGGTCCTAATACACTTTCTTAATACTAATTTTTCGGTTTCATAATGATCAACTCCAGGTTTGAACAATGCTGTTTTTGTATTGTACGTGTACTGTGAATCTAATGGAAAAGATTAATTTTAATGATTTCTTAAGGCAACCATAAGCCTATCATATTTATCCGTGAAGGAGGATTGTTTATTCTTTGGAAACGTACAAATACCAGAGTAAACTTTGTGCGCGAAAAATATGTGAACTACTGCTAATATGCTGCTAGTATTCCCCTCTTCGGACGTAATGTTTAGTCGGTCAGGCAGTATATCTGTATATTCATATAAATCAGCAACTTGTCAAAAGAATTCAGAGTTTACTGCGCTTAAGGCTGCCAGGTTCCGTATCTACACGAATGTAACTATTTCTTTATCATATCACAATTTTTTTGCATAAGCTGAACAAAAAACGTTGGTTTAAATCCTGTCGACTTATTGTTTGAAAAGTTTCTACTTGCGTTTACAATGTTCGGATAATTCTTAATCTTCAAAAATGAATAAAAATTAATTATTTTAAAAACTTAGGCTACTAGCTGAAAATATTCATTTAATTTAAAGGGGCGCGCTTTCAAGATGGAAAAGTAGAGAGGGAGATGAAGAAGAAGTCGATATGAGTTGGGCTAGGACGAGAAGAGTGAATGAAAATAGGAGGAACTAGGGAATATGAGAGGCAGCGAAACCAGGAGAGGCAAAGTGAAGTAAGATCCTTGCAAAAAGCAAGCTAGCAATTTGCAGGAAAATGTTGTGGACAACAACCCATAGATTTATTGAATACATTATCACAAAATCAAACTAAAAAGCTATCTAAATAAGGTCAAACGTGTATCTATAAAAACCATAGAGTAAAGGGCACTTCAAGACCATATTGTATCCAAAGTGTTTATTATTAACAAATTTACACAAAACCGAAAGTTTAAACTAAAAACAAGTAATATATACAAAAATATATTTAAATTTTAGTTACTTTTTATTAAATAATGACAATAAATATAGATAAAGTAACATAACCTATGTGTGAAAACAGCTGTTCTACCACATAACCTATAACATAAAATCACCTGTTTTATGAAATCATATGTTAAGACTTATTTTAAGCCAAATGGGACGAAATAACAATAATGCATACCTATCCCCTTTCGTGAAAATTGTTCTCCCATACAAAGTTAAAATGAATTCATCATTAAATTTAATTATTGAATCAATATTAGAAAACAACATCAACAAAATAAAACTTTCGGCTAATTTCAAGAATCACTCCTTTCGACAGTCACAGCACAATATTGCAAACAAATAGCGTCTGTGTCTTACTGTAATGAGGTAATAATGTTCAAGCCACGATACTATCCTGGCAGTGCACTACTGTATGCTGTTAGTGGCTGCATCGTGAAACTGTCGGGTAACACCAGGAGCCGATTAGGAGAAGTCCAATCCCAAGGTCACGTAAATCTCTCTCGTCGTTAGTAAATATCCAACTATAATAAATTAATCATGGACATGTCAGAGCGTACCTGTCAACATGACAACTATTGATCGAGTTTCGAAATATCTAAGTTGTATTATTGAAAACCATAAATTCTGTAATCCGTGCCCTATGTTTGGAAATGTCTACGAAGTTCTTAAAGCGTGACTGCCAGAGCTAGGATTATAAATTAAATTAATTGACGTTTTAATTAAGCATATGAAACCAAACTTAATTTGAAAATTATTTAAACTCTTTTGAGCAGCTATTTTTCAATTTCTTCTATTAGTTCACAATTTCCTTATATATATATATATACCTGGAAAGATATGGAGGGGCCTGGCGCACACAGTGCTAATACCACACAACCTACCTAGAGTGGAAGCTGTTGCCAGATTCAGAATGCTTACGGGTCATGACTATCTGCAAGTCCACCTATATAAAATAAGATTAGCAGCCTCAGATATTTGCCCTCTGTGCAACTATCAAAAGATGGACGCTCCACATCTTCGTAATTGCACAGCATTGCAAGATGTGGAAGAGCGAAGCCAGCATTGTCTGTACTGGGAGGCTAGGAGGAGAATGGCAGAAATGCCAAGATCTGGCATTGGCTAAAGAAAGAAAGAAAGAAATATATTATAACATAACGTATGAGGCTCGGAAAAGCGACCAGAATAGTTACTAAAATTACCGAGAAAGTAATTAACCATTGATCTATTTCGAGGTAGCCATAAAGGAGATGGGGAAATTTTGACAAAAGAAGGGTCCAACTATTTTAAGATAAGACTTTCCAAGGACCAAAATACCTGGGTTATAATAATACTGTACCGTTGGGGAAGGCTCTTTGTAGATGAGTATGGGGATAACCAAATTAACTAAAAATACGTGAGGGGGAGATATGATGCGAGGTCGGAAAAGAAAGTGATCGAGAAGTCTTGGAGGAACTTCAGAATTTTATTCAAATTTTCAATCGTTAACAAAATACTGTTTATTCATCCACACAAGCTCAAAATAGGCTAACATTTTTTTAACTTGTAGTTTATGACAGTAGATGTTAATACGGATTTTCCAAATATTAATTCATTACTTCAAGTTTAAATGAATTCATTTTAGTTTTATATGGGAGAAACTTTTCATAAAATGGGCAGGGTTTAAAATAAATTTAATGGTAGCATATAATTTCATAAAACATCTGATTTTATGTTCTACGCTATGAGGTATAACAGCGGTTACTTTATTTATATTAATTGTAATTATTTTATAAAAATTAACTACAATAAAATTTTCCTTTGCCAACCTAAGTAGGAATTTAGTTATTTTTTTTAAATTTATATTACGTTTTCAATAGAAGTTTTCTAAAGGACCAAATGATATCTTGATGATCTTAAAAATCGTCAATGTAAAATAGTGTTAAACTACAATTTACAAAAATTGAAATAAAATTTTTAACAGAAGGTACAGATAGTGGGGAAAGAGGGAAGATGAGTGAAAGTGTTAATGGGTATGGAAGAGAGGGGAAGAGGAAGAGGAAAGGGTTTTAGAATGGGAGGTGGGAAAAAGAGAGGAAAGAAAGAGGAACAGAATAGGAGAGCAAGATTGTGAGAAAAGAGAGAAATGGGAAGGAAAGAGGGGGGAGAGAGAGAGCCAGGTGAACGTAAATCCGGAAAGCGGAATACAAAGGATAATCGAAGTTGGATAAACCTGGATAATATATGAAAAAATTGTAGTAAAATCTAGAATAAGAGTGTAGCCGAAGAAGAAATTGTTATATTCACACGCACGCACGCACGCACGCACGCAAGCAAGCAAGCAAGCAAGCAGTCACGCACGCACGCTCGCACGCACGCGCACACACACACACACACACACACACACACCACACACACACACACACACACACACACACACACACACACACAGACCAGTCTGTGCTGAGTCAGGTGAGTCAGGTGGAGGCCAAAGTTGTACATATGTGATGCGAAACAAAAGAGAAAGAATAAATAGTCAAAGAGCCGAAAAATAATTTGCGGATTGAAAATTAGAAAAAATTATCATAGGTTAAAATATTGGAGTAGCAATTATAGACAATGAGAAAAGGGTTCGAAAGATTAATTCCTATCTAAACAAATTGTGCATTTTATTACTTACCTAAGATTGTCTTTAATTTTAAAATTTCTCTATAACTTTTGCTTCCAGACCATATTGGCGAGAGATTTCTTTACAAAAAGAGGAAACAACAATTTGATGACTTGTTATAAAAAAGATATGTTGAATCCATAAACAACTATAACACACTTGGCTCAAGCACTCGAGCCAAATACACACACCACAGTCACGCCGGCGAAGGATGAAACAAACCTCCGCTACTATAGAGAGGGAGGGGAGATGAAGCAGCTGTAGTCTGTAATTGGCTGCCTTAGGCCTAAACAATATAATACAAGCTTACCTTATCTATTTCTCGGGTTTTGTTTTTGTTAGCACACGTGTGTTTCAAGGTCAGCAAAGCGTCCTTGTAACAGGGGGATGGTCGCATACCTGGACCCCTTTAAATCTATCCAGGCGTTGGAGCTGTGGAGACCTTCAAGGGATTCGACCTTCACTGGAATTCCTTTGAATTCTCTTCACTCTTTCCTGCCGATTTATTCAGTTCTTTCTATTAGTCCACACTCTCCTAATATCTAACTTGTTTAAATTTTCAATCTACTCAAGACCAAATACATTTTTAAAACTTCTAGTAGCTGACACTTGATCTCAATACAGTTTTTTTTAATGACTTAATTTTAGTTTTGTATAGGAGTAAAATATTTCACAAAAGGGGCAAGGTATGCAATATAGTTATTTCGTCCCATTTGGGTTAAAATAAGTGATAACATATGATTTCATAAAACAGCTGATTTTATGTTACAGGTTGTGTGGTAGAACAGCTGTTTTAACACATAAGCTATGTTACTTTATGTGTATTACTTGTATTTTTTTTTTTAAAACAAACTAACCGTGATATACAAATAAAATGTTTTCACCCAGATCCGGGTGAAAAATAATGAATAATATTCCTAAATAATAGTCCTGATAATCGACTTAAATACAATATTCTTACCAAATGTTTTATCCCGCTCTGGGAGGGTTAGGCGGTTTGGGGGAGGGGGCGAAACGGAAGGGCCCAAAAGGATAAACAATTTTGAATTAAATAAATTTTTTTTAAAGTTTTAAAAAATTCTTGAGTTTCCCCCAAATTTAACAGTTTATCTGCTAAATAAATCTTATCTATGGCGAGGAAAAGGGTTCGGGGTGAACTGGTTAGGTCTTTAGGCCTATACAGATACGATAACATCTTTCGTGCGTTGTTGTATCAGCTTATATCAAGATGTAACATTTAGCCAATCATATTTATCACAAAAACCTAAACCCTACTCCAGAGATAAAAATGGCAGAAGTGAATGGGATGAGTCAATGTAAACCGCTTTTTTCCAAATGTTATGTTATGTTCAGTCTGTGCGAAAACATACGGTTGCTGTGTGAGATATCCAACAAAAACTGAACACAAATACGTAGATATTGGACGAGACTAGAGGCGTTGTACAACAGCCAAATACAAGATGGCAAGACGAGAAACTGAGATTATTACTTTCCTGGGAGTTGTAGACGTCTTGGCCTGGCAAAAAGGCTAAACAGGTGTGGTTTTAGCAGAATAGCTGCAAACACGGTTAATATTTATGTAGATAAGAGTAAGAACAATACAAGGCTACGACAGATGTACGGCACAGTATAGGAGAGTCGTGACTACCCTAGGTTGAGCCCTCCCACAGGATATTGTTTGAGGGCATTTTTACTCCCAGAGCTAATAGATAGAGTAAGCTAAAGAAAAGAGCTACTTTATTGCTGCTTGGTGCATTCTAAATTTCGCTATAATATTATGAGCATTTCTTCTGATCTTGGATATCAACATTTATCTTTATAAACTATTGGCAATTAAGGGGGTTTTAACAAATAAATACAATTCCCACTCGACCAAAGCATCCTAACCTAATATAAAGACATAAAAAAGCTATTTCACAACACACAAAACTTCAGAGCATTTGTAACACAGGATAGCAACAAAGTATCCGGTTCAGATAGGTTTGGTATCTTAACACAAATAATATTTACCGCACGGGGTAAACAGTTGAAAGCGTTAAACAAGGTCTTGTTCCATACAGCGCAGCGGTGCAAAATAGAAGCCAGTTCATCAGTAAAGAAATCGGATTATTTTGACAATATCCTAACAAGGCACTTTGCAGCAATATAGGAATGCAGTTTATGTCACAAGGTGCGTTTTATAAGAAAAGTGGTGAAATAAATATAGGTTTATATATATTTTTTAATTGAACTTTTCTGGGTTAGCAGCGCCAAGTTTTACTATTCTTCCCATGTTTCTGAACAATTTCTACATATCCAGGTACAATATCGATTACGTCTGGAAAGCCGATATTTACCCAAACTTACAGTAGAATATGGAGTTGTATATATATATATATATATATATATATATATATATAATTATTAAATTAAAAATATTTCAAAAACAAGAATACTTTTAATACATATATTATTCAAAGACCATAAAACAGTACCAGCATCTTCAGAAAAATAATTATGTAACAAAATATGTTTACAAAAATGTTATATTTATACGTATATATAAAACACACATGTAAAAGAATTTATTAAAAAGCCCGTGAAATTTTACTATAACAAGTAATCTAAATAAAAAGTTAATTCCTACTTAGATCAATGAAAAAATGTCTTTTTAGTTACTATTTGTTAAATAATTACAATTAATATAAATAAAGTAAATAAACATAACCTTTGGGATTAAACATCTGTTCTACCACATAACCTTTAACATAAAATCAGTGGCTCTATGAAGTAAATATGTTAAAGGAGAACATGTGAGCCAATAGAAGGAAATAAATATATTAAAGGAGAATGTGAGCCAATAGAAGGAAGTAAATATATTAAAGGAGAATGTGAGCTAATAGAAGGAAGTAAATTTATTAAAGGAGAATGTGAGCCAATAGAAGGAAGTAAATATATTAAAGGAGAATGTGAGCCAATAGAAGGAAGTAAATATATTAAAGGAGAATGTGAGCCAATAGAAGGAAGTAAATATATTAAAGGAGAATGTGAGCCAATAGAAGGAAGTAAATATATTAAAGGAGAATGTGAGCCAATAGAAGGAAGTAAATATATTAAAGGAGAATGTGAGCCAATACAAGGAAGTAAATATATTAAAGGAGAATGTGAGCCAATAGAAGGAAGTAAATATATTAAAGGAGAATGTGAGCCAATAAAAAGAAGTAAATATATTAAAGGAGAATGTGAGCCAATAAAAAGAAGTAAATATATTAAAGGAGAATATGTGAGCCAATAGAAGGAAATAAATATATTAAAGGAGAATGTGAGCCAATAGAAGGAAGTAAATATATTAAAGGAGAATGTGAGCCAACAGAAGGAAGTAAATATATTAAAGGAGAATGTGAGCCAATAGAAGGAAGTAAATATATTAAAGGAGAATGTGAGCCAATAGAAGGAAGTAAATATATTAAAGGAGAATGAGAGCCAATATAAGGAAGTAAATATATTAAAGGAGAATGTGAGCCAATAAAAAGAAGTAAATATATTAAAGGAGAATGTGATCCAATAGAAGGAAGTAAATATATTAAAGGAGAATGTGAGCCAATAAAAAGACGTAAATATATTAAAGGAGAATGTGAGCCAATAAAAAGAAGTAAATATATTAAAGGAGAATGTGAGCCAATAGAAGGAAGTAAATATATTAAAGGAGAATGTGAGCTAATAGAAGGAAGTAAATATATTAAAGGAAAATGTGAGCCAATAGAAGGAAGTAAATATATTAAAGGAGAATGTGAGCCAATAGAAGGAAGTAAATATATTAAAGGAGAATGAGAGCCAATATAAGGAAGTAAATATATTAAAGGAGAATGTGAGCCAATAGAAGGAAGTAAATATATTAAAGGAGAATGTGAGCCAATAAAAAGAAGTAAATATATTAAAGGAGAATGTGAGCCAATAGAAGGAAGTAAATATATTAAAGGAGAATGTGAGCTAATAGAAGGATGTAAATATATTAAAGGAGAATGAGAGCCAATATAAGGAAGTAAATATATTAAAGGAGAATGTGAGCCAATAGAAGGAAGTAAATATATTAAAGGAGAATGTGAGCCAATAAAAAGAAGTAAATATATTAAAGGAGAATGTGAGCCAATAAAAAGAAGTAAATATATTAAAAGAGAATGTGAGCCAATAGAAGGAAGTAAATATATTAAAGGAGAATGTGAGCTAATAGAAGGATGTAAACAAAGTGCATTGTTTTACACGTTCTGTCACCTTGGCATATCTCTTAAAATTTGACCTTATTTAACCTTTACAATACTAATTCTAGTTGCACCTCCGCATAACCTCCTTATTAAACACATAATAACACAAGCTTAGCCTCAAATAACAATCTTACCTAATTGTAAAGTTCGCACTCAACATATCCGGTACAGATACCGACCGAATTGAACACACACGAACTACAACTGATCTGTGACTAGTTATAGGCACGAAAGCAAAGAGATAAATGAAGAGTGTTGACTCTAGAAGAGGGATGAGTAGTTGACAGTTTAAGATGTTATAATTACGTCATCGAGTATCAAGCCTCCCACGGCGCAAGCGCAATTGGCAAACACGACTGGTCCGTTAAGTTTTGAATTTTGTTTTGTCACTTGACTGATGGGTTGCTCTATAATGAGCTGTCAACGCTGCCTTCCTGATATCCTTTTTTTTTGTTTTAAAACGAACAACATCTTTGTTGTAATGATGGATTGAAAACGCCTCATGGGCGGAAACGCCCTGACCACACTAATGGCAAAATGTAAATAGAAACAAGCTGAGGGACATCAAAAATACCGTCCGACCATGGAGGACATCTGTTCGTTCGAATTGTAGGGAGGAAGTGGTGGTAGCTCGACTTCGCATCGGCCACTCTTTGTTAACCCATGGATGGTTGATGAGACATGACGATCCACCACTTTGTCCGTTTTGTAAAAGTACCATCACAATCAAGCACATTCTGCTTGATTGTGATGAGTTGACCAATTTGTATATTCGTTACAATCTTCGAGGTAGTTTAAAGGTGGTTTTAAGGGACGATGTCACGGCTATCGACCGTGTCCTCACTTTCTTACGGCACCTTAATCTATTTAATAATATTTAAATTTTCTATAATTTTAGGTTCTTTAGTTTTAGATAGTTACAATTAGTTTTAAACATTTATTTTATTTTATTTTGATTAGTTTTATGTATGTAATATTTATTTTAAAACAACTTTAGTTAGGCAATGATAACCTTAATAGGTTTTTCGCCTGGAAAAAAACACACTTTCTGCAATGTTTAAACAATTATACAGTTTTGATTATCGTAATTCGAAAGAAAAAAGTATATCTTCTCTGCCAAGGACCATTTATACAAACAAATGAACAAAACTTTAAAAAAAACTAAACGTAGACATAAATTTTGATCAATTATATTATATAAATATTTTGATAACTTTGACTAGAATCAACTCAAGTTATATTCCTCTGTAACAACTAATATGAAAAAAAAACTTTTTAAGGTCAATTCCTACTTGGTTCAAGAAAAAAAAAATATTTTAGTTACTATTTTATTAAATAATTACTATTATATAAATATAGTAACACAACTTACGCGTTAAAAGTTCTACCACATAGCCATTACATGAAATCAGCTGTTACCACTTACTTTTAGCCAAATACGGCGATATAGCTATACTGCATACCTTACCTGTCTTATGAAGAATTTTCCTCTCATAAAAAACTAAAATTAATTATTCAAGTTTTACAAATGAATTACATTTGAAAAACTGTATTAACACCAAGTGGCATCCGCTACAAGTATTAGAATATCTATTTGAAATTAAGTGGATCCAAAGAATGTAATTTATTAACTACGGTTAGGTAAATGTGGTGTACAGGATTTATCTGGTCTTCCTATAACAACTCCGTAGTACTTAAGGGCTACAAGGGTTCTTGCCTTACGTCATCAGGCACTTGGTAGCACACTGTACGTTAGCGAGGAGGATATCTGTCTGGTCTCCTTTGACCATCTCCGCAGACCCCAAGGACTACAAGTTTCCGTGCCTTGCGTTATCAAGGCAGTTGGTAGCACACTGTACGTTAACGAGGAGGATATCTGTCTGGTCTCCTTTGACCATCTCCGCAGACCCCAAGGACTACAAGTTTCTGTGCCTTGCGTTATCAAGGCAGTTGGTAGCGCACTGTACGTTGGCGAGGAGGATATCTGTCTGGTCTCCGCAGACCCCAAGGACTACAAGGCTCCGTGCCTTGCGTTATCAAGGCAGTTGGTAGCGCACTGTACGTTGGCGAGGAGGATATCTGTCTGGTCTCCGCAGACCCCAAGGACTAAAAGGCTCCGTGCCTTGCGTTATCAAGGCAGTTGGTAGCGCACTGTACGTTGGCGAGGAGGATATCTGTCTGGTCTCCGCAGACCCCAAGGACTACAAGGCTCCGTGCCTTGCGTTATCAAGGCAGTTGGTAGCGCACTGTACGTTGGCGAGGAGGATATCTGTCTGGTCTCCGCAGACCCCAAGGACTACAAGGCTCCGTGCCTTGCGTTATCAAGGCAGTTGGTAGCGCACTGTACGTTGGCGAGGAGAATATCTGTCTGGTCTCCGCAGACCCCAAGGACTACAAAGCTCCGTGCCTTGCGTTATCAAGGCAGTTGGTAGCGCACTGTACGTTGGCGAGGAGGATATCTGTCTGGTCTCCGCAGACCCCAAGGACTACAAAGCTCCGTGCCTTGCGTTATCAAGGCAGTTGGTAGCGCACTGTACGTTGGCGAGGAGGATATCTGTCTGGTCTCCGCAGACCCCAAGGACTACAAAGCTCCGTGCCTTGCGTTATCAAGGCAGTTGGTAGCGCACTGTACGTTGGCGAGGAGGATATCTGTCTGGTCTCCGCAGACCCCAAGGACTACAAGGCTCCGTGCCTTGCTTCATCAAGGCGATTGGTAGCTCCCTGTACGTGGCTTAGTGGGTAAGGATTAGAAAGTCTAATCTGTTGCATAATGAAGCTACGCCTTTTTATTTAATCACCGATACAGATTAAGTCTAGTTGTAGCGACGACGTGTCTTGGTAATCCACGAGACAAATTTAAGTGGAGACCAAAGCAGTCCCGTCTTCGGCGTGACTTTATGGAATGCGCTTTCTACTCCTCACACGTTTTATAAAAAAATTAAACATTTCCCTTTGAACTCATTTCACACTTAAAAACTTTGGAAATCCAAAGACTGCAAACAATATTAATTGACAGTTATTTTTATAAATTTACGTCCAAATATCTTTTAGCTTATGGTGAAAAGGTTCTTTAAAGAATATGGGAAATATGAAATGTAAACTGAAATCAACGGTCTCATAGCCTATAGCTAGTAGGCAACCTAGTTGCTAGATATACACGGCTTAACCCGTCACAGTGGATCAGATAGCCTATAGCTAGTAGGCAACATAGTTGCTAGATATACACGGCTTAACCCGTCACAGTGGATCAGATAGCCTATAGCTAGTAGGCAACATAGTTGCTAGATATACACAGCTTTACCCGTCACAGTGGATCAGATAGCCTATAGCTAGTAGGCAACATAGTTGCTAGATATACACGGCTTAACCCGTCACAATGGATCAGATAGCCTATAGCTAGTAGGCAACATAGTTGCTAGATATACACGGCTTAACCCGTCACAGTGGATCAGATAGCCTATAGCTAGTAGGCAACATAGTTGCTAGATATACACGGCTTAACCCGTCACAGTGGATCAGATAGCCTATAGCTAGTAGGCAACATAGTTGCTAGATATACACGGCTTAACCCGTCACAGTGGATCAGATAGCCTATAGCTAGTAGGCAACATAGTTGCTAGATATACACGGCTTAACCCGTCACAGTGGATCAGATAGCCTATAGCTAGTAGGCAACATAGTTGCTAGATATACACGGCTTAACCCGTCACAGTGGATCAGATAGCCTATAGCTAGTAGGCAACATAGTTGCTAGATATACACGGCTTAACCCGTCACAGTGGATCAGATAGCCTATAGCTAGTAGGCAACATAGTTGCTAGATATACACGGCTTAACCCGTCACAGTGGATCAGATAGCCTATAGCTAGTAGGCAACATAGTTGCTAGATATACACGGCTTAACCCGTCACAGTGGATCAGATAGCCTATAGCTAGTAGGCAACATAGTTGCTAGATATACACGGCTTAACCCGTCACAGTGGATCAGAAAGCCTATAGCGAGTAGGCAACATAGTTGCTAGATATACACGGCTTAACCCGTCACAGTGGATCAGATAGCCTATAGCTAGTAGGCAACATAGTTGCTAGATATACACGGCTTAACCCGTCACAGTGGATCAGATAGCCTATAGCTAGTAGGCAACATAGTTGCTAGATATACACGGCTTAACCCGTCACAGTGGATCAGATAGCCTATAGCTAGTAGGCAACATAGTTGCTAGATATACACGGCTTAACCCGTCACAGTGGATCAGAAAGCCTATAGCTAGTAGGCAACATAGTTGCTAGATATACACGGCTTAACCCGTCACAGTGGATCAGATAGCCTATAGCTAGTAGGCAACATAGTTGCTAGATATACACGGCTTAACCCGTCACAGTGGATCAGATAGCCTATAGCTAGTAGGCAACATAGTTGCTAGATATACACGGCTTAACCCGTCACAGTGGATCAGATAGCCTATAGCTAGTAGGCAACATAGTTGCTAGATATACACGGCTTAACCCGTCACAGTGGATCAGATAGCCTATAGCTAGTAGGCAACATAGTTGCTAGATATACACGGCTTAACCCGTCACAGTGGATCAGATAGCCTATAGCTAGTAGGCAACATAGTTGCTAGATATACATGGCTTAACCCGTCACAGTGGATCAGAGAAATACTGAGGGGTTAAACTAACTAGCCAGCGAGGTTTTAGAACCTAAAGCCTATAGCTAGTAGGCAACATAGTTGCTAGATATACACGGCTTAACCCGTCACAATAAATAAGCTCAGGAACCGAGTGGACCAGAGAAATACTGAGGGGTTATTATCATCCTTCTGTCTCTTCACAGACCCTATCTCCCAGACAAGTTACAAAGGACGAGTGAATATAATGACAACGTAAACATTTATACACGTTTGATGTATTTATTTGGAATGTTTGTTAATTTTACTACTAAATAATTAACGTTATTCATAACCCAGATCAAATCTACTATTATTACATTGTTTATTATTTTCTTTAAGAAACAAAAGAGGTTATCTTCAATGATTATTTCTATGTTGAGTACTTTAAACACTTTTCCTAGAGTAACATAATGAAACAAGTCATTAATTACTTAGAAATTAAACTATTTAATTAAAGTTCAGCTTATAGAATACTAAAACATTTTAATTTAATCTTGTAAAATAATTTAACAATAACAAGTTGGTTTAGTAATTTTAACAATTAACTATTATCAAAAAATGTTTTTTTTTATTCTTCAGTCGTATCCGTCACCATAAAGTTTCAGTGTTAATATTCAGAATGAAATTGTGAAACATCTCGCCGATGTTCAAGCTTAAACATTCTAGAGCAGCAGGGAAACATTTCGCCGATGTTTAAGCCTAAACATTCTATAGCAGCAGGGAACAAAAAAAAAAAACAGTGACAGGAATAATTACAGACTTACAGCTATAAAATGCACTTGGAAGGCAGTAAAAAAAACAGTGGCAGAAATAATTACAGAACTAACAGCTCTAAAATGCACTTGCAAGCCAGTCAACTAAAACAGTGACAGTAATAATTACAGACTTACAGCTATAAAATGCACTTGGAAGCCAGTCAAATAAAACAGTGACAGTAATGATGACAGAACTAACAGCTTTAAAAAGCCTTTGGAAGGCAGTCAAATAAAACAGTAATAGTAAAAATTACAGATTTGCAGCTATAAAATGCACTTGGTAGCCAGACAAATAAAACAGTGACAGTAATGATGACAGAACTAACAGCTCCAAAATGCACTTGCAAGGCAGTCAAATAAAACAGTGAAAGTAATGATGACAGAACTAACAGCTCCAAAATGCACTTGGAAGCCAGTCAAATAAAACAGTGACAGTAATAATTACAGACTTACAGCTATAAAATGCACTTGGAAGCCAGTCAAATAAAACAGTGACAGTAATGATGTCAGAACTAACAGCTTTAAAAAGCCTTTGGAAGGCAGTCAAATAAATCAGTAATAATAAAAATTACAGATTTGCAGCTATAAAATGCACTTGGTAGCCAAACAAATAAAACAGTGACAGTAATGATGACAGAACTAACAGCTCCAAAATGCACTTGGAAGCCAGTCAAATAAAACAGTGACAGTAATGATGACAGTACTAACAGATTTAAAATGCCTTTGAAAGGCAGTCAAATAAAACAGCGACAGTAATGATGACAGTGCTAACAGCTTTAATATGCCTTTGGAAGGCAGTCAAATAAAACAGTGACAGTAATGATGACAGTACTAACAGCTTTAAAATGCCTTTGGAAGACAGTCAAAATAAAACAGTGCCAGTAATAATTACAGACTTACAGCTATAAAATGCACTTAGAAACCAGACAAATAAAACAGTGACAGTAATGGCGACAGAACTAACAGCTCCAAAATGCCTTTGGATGGCAGTCAAATAAAAGAGTGACAGTAATGATGACAGAACTAACAGCTCCAAAATGCACTTGCAAGGCAGTCAAATAAAACAGTGATAGTAATAATTACAGACTTACAGCTATAAAATGCACTTGGAAGCCAGACAAATAAAACAGTGACAGTAATGATGACAGTGCTAACAGCTTTAAAATGCCTTTGGAAGGCAGTCAAATAAAACAGTGACAGTAATGATGACAGTACTAACAGCTTTAAAATGCCTTTGGAAGACAGTCAAAATAAAACAGTGACAGTAATGATGTCAGAACTAACAGCTTTAAAAAGCCTTTGGAAGGCAGTCAAATAAATCAGTAATAATAAAAATTACAGATTTGCAGCTATAAAATGCACTTGGTAGCCAGACAAATAAAACAGTGACAGTAATGATGAAAGAACTAACCGCTCCAAAATGCACTTGGAAGCCAGTCAAATAAAACAGTGACAGTAATGATGACAGTACTAACAGCTTTAAAATGCCTTTGGAAGCCATTCAAATAAAATAGTGACAGTAATGATGACAGAACTAACAGCTCCAAAATGCACTTGCAAGGCAGTCAAATAAAACAGTGACAGTAATGATGACAGTACTAACAGCTTTAAAATGCCTTTGGAAGCCATTCAAATAAAACAGTGACAGTAATGATGAAAGAACTAACCGCTCCAAAATGCACTTGGTAGCCAGACAAATAAAACAGTGACAGTAATGATGAAAGAACTAACCGCTCCAAAATGCACTTGCAAGGCAGTCAAATAAAACAGTGACAGTAATGATGACAGTACTAACAGCTTTAAAATGCCTTTGGAAGCCATTCAAATAAAACAGTGACAGTAATGATGACAGAACTAACAGCTCCAAAATGCACTTAGAAACCAGACAAATAAAACAGTGACAGTAATGGCGACAGAACTAACAGCTCCAAAATGCCTTTGGATGGCAGTCAAATAAAAGAGTGACAGTAATGATGACAGAACTAACAGCTCAAAAATGCACTTGCAAGGCAGTCAAATAAAACAGTGATAGTAATAATTACAGACTTACAGCTTTAAAATGCCTTTGGAAGCCAGACAAATAAAACAGTGACAGTAATGATGACAGTACTAACAGCTTTAAAATGCCTTTGGAAGACAGTCAAAATAAAACAGTGCCAGTAATAATTACAGACTTACAGCTATAAAATGCACTTAGAAACCAGAAAAATAAAACAGTAATAGTAAAAATTACAGATTTGCAGCTATAAAATGCACTTGGTAGCCAGACAAATAAAACAGTGACAGTAATAATGACAGAACTAACAGCTCCAAAATGCACTTGTAAGGCAGTCAAATAAAACAGTGACAGTAATGATGAAAGAACTAACAGCTCCAAAATGCACTTGGAAGCCAGTCAAATAAAACAGTGACAGTAATAATTACAGACTTACAGCTATAAAATGCCTTTGGAAGCCAGTCAAATAAAACAGTGACAGTAATGATGACAGAACTAACAGCTTTAAAAAGCCTTTGAAAGGCAGTCAAATAAATCAGTAATAATAAAAATTACAGATTTGCAGCTATAAAATGCACTTGGTAGCCAGACAAATAAAACAGTGACAGTAATGATGACAGAACTAACAGCTCCAAAATGCACTTGGAAGCCAGTCAAATAAAACAGTGACAGTAATGATGACAGTACTAACAGCTTTAAAATGCCTTTGAAAGGCAGTCAAAATAAAACAGTGCCAGTAATAATTACAGACTTACAGCTATAAAATGCACTTAGAAACCACACAAATAAAACAGTGACAGTAATGATGACAGAACTAACAGCTCCAAAATGCACTTGGAAGCCAGTCAAATAAAACAGTGACAGTAATGATGACAGTACTAACAGCTTTAAAATGCCTTTGGAAGCCAGACAAATAAAACAGTGACAGTAATGATGACAGTACTAACAGTTTTAAAATGCCTTTGGAAGACAGTCAAAATAAAACAGTGCCAGTAATAATTACAGACTTACAGCTATAAAATGCACTTAGAAACCAGAAAAATAAAACAGTAATAGTAAAAATTACAGATTTGCAGCTATAAAATGCACTTGGTAGCCAGACAAATAAAACAGTGACAGTAATAATGACAGAACTAACAGCTCCAAAATGCACTTGTAAGGCAGTCAAATAAAACAGTGACAGTAATGATGAAAGAACTAACAGCTCCAAAATGCACTTGGAAGCCAGTCAAATAAAACAGTGACAGTAATAATTACAGACTTACAGCTATAAAATGCCTTTGCAAGCCAGTCAAATAAAACAGTGACAGTAATGATGACAGAACTAACAGCTTTAAAATGCCTTTGGAAGACAGTCAAAATAAAACAGTGCCAGTAATAATTACAGACTTACAGCTATAAAATGCACTTAGAAACCAGACAAATAAAACAGTGACAGTAATGGCGACAGAACTAACAGCTCCAAAATGCCTTTGGATGGCAGTCAAATAAAAGAGTGACAGTAATGATGACAGAACTAACAGCTCCAAAATGCACTTGCAAGGCAGTCAAATAAAACAGTGATAGTAATAATTACAGACTTACAGCTATAAAATGCACTTGGAAGCCAGACAAATAAAACAGTGACAGTAATGATGACAGTGCTAACAGCTTTAAAATGCCTTTGGAAGGCAGTCAAATAAAACAGTGACAGTAATGATGACAGTACTAACAGCTTTAAAATGCCTTTGGAAGACAGTCAAAATAAAACAGTGACAGTAATGATGTCAGAACTAACAGCTTTAAAAAGCCTTTGGAAGGCAGTCAAATAAATCAGTAATAATAAAAATTACAGATTTGCAGCTATAAAATGCACTTGGTAGCCAGACAAATAAAACAGTGACAGTAATGATGAAAGAACTAACCGCTCCAAAATGCACTTGGAAGCCAGTCAAATAAAACAGTGACAGTAATGATGACAGTACTAACAGCTTTAAAATGCCTTTGGAAGCCATTCAAATAAAATAGTGACAGTAATGATGACAGAACTAACAGCTCCAAAATGCACTTGCAAGGCAGTCAAATAAAACAGTGACAGTAATGATGACAGTACTAACAGCTTTAAAATGCCTTTGGAAGCCATTCAAATAAAACAGTGACAGTAATGATGAAAGAACTAACCGCTCCAAAATGCACTTGGTAGCCAGACAAATAAAACAGTGACAGTAATGATGAAAGAACTAACCGCTCCAAAATGCACTTGCAAGGCAGTCAAATAAAACAGTGACAGTAATGATGACAGTACTAACAGCTTTAAAATGCCTTTGGAAGCCATTCAAATAAAACAGTGACAGTAATGATGACAGAACTAACAGCTCCAAAATGCACTTAGAAACCAGACAAATAAAACAGTGACAGTAATGGCGACAGAACTAACAGCTCCAAAATGCCTTTGGATGGCAGTCAAATAAAAGAGTGACAGTAATGATGACAGAACTAACAGCTCAAAAATGCACTTGCAAGGCAGTCAAATAAAACAGTGATAGTAATAATTACAGACTTACAGCTTTAAAATGCCTTTGGAAGCCAGACAAATAAAACAGTGACAGTAATGATGACAGTACTAACAGCTTTAAAATGCCTTTGGAAGACAGTCAAAATAAAACAGTGCCAGTAATAATTACAGACTTACAGCTATAAAATGCACTTAGAAACCAGAAAAATAAAACAGTAATAGTAAAAATTACAGATTTGCAGCTATAAAATGCACTTGGTAGCCAGACAAATAAAACAGTGACAGTAATAATGACAGAACTAACAGCTCCAAAATGCACTTGTAAGGCAGTCAAATAAAACAGTGACAGTAATGATGAAAGAACTAACAGCTCCAAAATGCACTTGGAAGCCAGTCAAATAAAACAGTGACAGTAATAATTACAGACTTACAGCTATAAAATGCCTTTGGAAGCCAGTCAAATAAAACAGTGACAGTAATGATGACAGAACTAACAGCTTTAAAAAGCCTTTGAAAGGCAGTCAAATAAATCAGTAATAATAAAAATTACAGATTTGCAGCTATAAAATGCACTTGGTAGCCAGACAAATAAAACAGTGACAGTAATGATGACAGAACTAACAGCTCCAAAATGCACTTGGAAGCCAGTCAAATAAAACAGTGACAGTAATGATGACAGTACTAACAGCTTTAAAATGCCTTTGAAAGGCAGTCAAAATAAAACAGTGCCAGTAATAATTACAGACTTACAGCTATAAAATGCACTTAGAAACCACACAAATAAAACAGTGACAGTAATGATGACAGAACTAACAGCTCCAAAATGCACTTGGAAGCCAGTCAAATAAAACAGTGACAGTAATGATGACAGTACTAACAGCTTTAAAATGCCTTTGGAAGCCAGACAAATAAAACAGTGACAGTAATGATGACAGTACTAACAGTTTTAAAATGCCTTTGGAAGACAGTCAAAATAAAACAGTGCCAGTAATAATTACAGACTTACAGCTATAAAATGCACTTAGAAACCAGAAAAATAAAACAGTAATAGTAAAAATTACAGATTTGCAGCTATAAAATGCACTTGGTAGCCAGACAAATAAAACAGTGACAGTAATAATGACAGAACTAACAGCTCCAAAATGCACTTGTAAGGCAGTCAAATAAAACAGTGACAGTAATGATGAAAGAACTAACAGCTCCAAAATGCACTTGGAAGCCAGTCAAATAAAACAGTGACAGTAATAATTACAGACTTACAGCTATAAAATGCCTTTGGAAGCCAGTCAAATAAAACAGTGACAGTAATGATGACAGAACTAACAGCTTTAAAAAGCCTTTGAAAGGCAGTCAAATAAATCAGTAATAATAAAAATTACAGATTTGCAGCTATAAAATGCACTTGGTAGCCAGACAAATAAAACAGTGACAGTAATGATGACAGAACTAACAGCTCCAAAATGCACTTGCAAGGCAGTCAAATAAAACAGTGACAGTAATGATGACAGTACTAACAGCTTTAAAATGCCTTTGGAAGACAGTCAAAATAAAACAGTGCCAGTAATAATTACAGACTTACAGCTATAAAATGCACTTAGAAACCACACAAATAAAACAGTGACAGTAATGGCAACAGAACTAAAAGCTCTAAAGTGCACTTGCAAGGCAGTCAAATAAAACAGTGACAGTAATGACGACAGAACTAACAGCTTTAAAATGCCTTTGGAACACAGTCAAAATAAAACAGTGCCAGTAATAATTACAGACTTACAGCTATAAAATGCACTTAGAAACCAGACAAATAAAACAGTGACAGTAATGGCGACAGAACTAAAAGCTCTAAAGTGCACTTGCAAGGCAGTCAAATAAAACAGTGACAGTAATGATGACAGAACTAACAGCTTTAAAATGCCTTTGGAAGACAGTCAAATAAAACAGTGATAGTAATAATTACAGACTTACAGCTATAAAATGCACTTGGAAGCCAGACAAATAAAACAGTGACAGTAATGATGACAGTGCTAACAGCTTTAAAATGCCTTTGGAAGGCAGTCAAATAAAACAGTGACAGTAATGATGACAGTACTAACAGCTTTAAAATGCCTTTGGAAGACAGTCAAAATAAAACAGTGCCAGTAATAATTACAGACTTACAGCTATAAAATGCACTTAGAAACCAGACAAATAAAACAGTGACAGTAATGGCGAGAGAACTAAAAGCTCTAAAGTGCACTTGCAAGGCAGTCAAATAAAACAGTGACAGTAATGATGACAGAACTAACAGCTCCAAAATGCACTTGCAAGGCAGTCAAATAAAACAGTGATAGTAATAATTACAGACTTACAGCTATAAAATGCACTTGGAAGCCAGAAAAATAAAACAGTGACAGAAATGATGACAGAACTAACAGCTCCAAAATGCACTTGGAAGCCAGACAAATAAAACAGTGACAGTAATGATGACAGAACTAACAGCTTTAAAATGCCTTTGAAAGGCAGTCAAATAAAACCCTTATAGTAATAATTACAGACTTACAGCTATAAAATGCACTTGGAAGCCAGACAAATAAAACAGTGACAGTATTGATGACAGAACTAACAGCTTTAAAAAGCCTTTGGAAGGCAGTCAAATAAAACACTTATAGTAATAATTACAGACTTACAGTTATAAAATGCACTTGGAAGCCAGACAAATATAACAGTGACAGTAATGATGACAGAACTAACAGCTTTAAAAAGCCTTTTGAAGGCGGTCAAATAAAACACTTATTGTAATAATTACAGACTTACAGCTATAAAATGCACTTGGTAGCCAGACAAATAAAACAGTGACAGTAATGATGACAGAACTAACAGCTTTAAAAAGCCTTTGGAAGGCAGTCAAATAAAACACTTATAGTAATAATTACAGACTTACAGTTATAAAATGCACTTGCAAGCCAGACAAATAAAACAGTGACAGTAATCATGACAGAACTAAAAGCTCCAAATGCACTTGGAAGCCAGACAAATAAAACAGTGACAGTAATGATGACAGAACTAACAGCTTTAAAAAGCCTTTGGAAGGCAGTCAAATAAAACACTTATAGTAATAATTACAGACTTACAGCTATAAAATGCACTTGGTAGCCAGACAAATAAAACAGTGACAGTAATGATGACAGAACTAACAGCTTTAAAAAGCCTTTGGAAGGCAGTCAAATAAAATACTTATAGTAATAATTACAGACTTACAGCTATAAAATGCACTTGGTAGCCAGACAAATAAAACAGTGACAGTAATGATGACAGAACTAAAAGCTCCAAATGCACTTGGAAGCCAGACAAATAAAACAGTGACAGTAATGATGACAGAACTAACAGCTTTAAAAAGCCTTTGGAAGGCAGTCAAATAAAACACTTATAGTAATAATTACAGACTTACAGCTATAAAATGCACTTGGTAGCCAGACAAATAAAACAGTGACAGTAATGATGACAGAACTAAAAGCTCCAAATGCACTTGGAAGCCAGACAAATAAAACAGTGACAGTAATGATGACAGAACTAACAGCTTTAAAAAGCCTTTGGAAGGCAGTCAAATAAAACACTTATAGTAATAATTACAGACTTACAGCTATAAAATGCACTTGGAAGCCAGACAAATAAAACAGTGACAGTAATCATGACAGAACTAAAAGCTCCAAATGCACTTGGAAGCCAGACAAATAGAACAGTGACAGTAATGATGACAGAACTAACAGCTCCAAAATGCACTTGGAAGCCAGACAAATAGAACAGTGACAGTAATGATGACAGAACTAACAGCTTTAAAAAGCCTTTGGAAGGCAGTCAAATAAAACACTTATAGTAATAATTACAGACTTACAGCTATAAAATGCACTTGGAAGCCAGACAAATAAAACAGTGACAGTAATGATGACAGAACTAACAGCTTTAAAAAGCCTTTGGAAGGCAGTCAAATAAAACACTTATAGTAATAATTACAGACTTACAGCTATAAAATGCACTTGGTAGCCAGACAAATAAAACAGTGACAGTAATGATGACAGAACTAACAGCTCCAAAATGCACTTGGAAGCCATACAAATAGAACAGTGACAGTAATGATGACAGTACTAACAGCTTTAAAATGCCTTTGAAAGGCAGTCAAATAAAACACTTATAGTAATAATTACAGACTTACAGCTATAAAATGCACTTGGAAGCCAGTCAAATAAAACAGTGACAGTAATGGTGACAGTACTAACAGATTTAAAATGCCTTTGGAATGACGTCAAATAAAACAGTGAGAGTAATAATTACAGACTTACAGCTATAAAATCCACTTTTAAAACAAACAAATAAAACAGTGACAGTAATGGCAACAGAACTAACAGCTCTAAAGTGCATTTGCAAGGCAGTTAAATAAAACAGTGACAGTAATGATGTCAGAACTAACAGCTCCAAAATGTCTTTTAAAGGCAGTCAAATAAAACAGTGACATTAATGATGACAGAACTAACAGCTCCAAAATGCACTTGCAAGGCAGTCAAATCAAACAGTGACAGTAATATTCACAGAACTAATGTCTATAAAATGCCCTTGGCTGCCAGTCGAATAAAACAGTGACGGTAATGATGACAGAACTAACAGCTCTAAAGTGCACTTGCAAGGCAGTCAAATAAAACACTGACAGTAATGATGTCAGAACTAACAGCTCCAAAATGCACTTGCAAGGCAGTCAAATCAAACAGTGACAGTAATGATGTCAGAACTAACAGCTCCAAAATGCACTTGCAAGGCAGTCAAATCAAACAGTGACAGTAATATTCACAGAACTAATGTCTATAAAATGCCCTTGGCTGCCAGTCGAATAAAACAGTGACAGTAATGATGACAGAACTAACAGCTCTAAAGTGCACTTACAAGGCAGTCAAATAAAACAGTGACAGTAATGATGTCAGAACTAACAGCTCCAAAATGCACTTGCAAGGCAGTCAAATCAAACAGTGACAGTAATGATGTCAGAACTAACAGCTCCAAAATGCACTTGCAAGGCAGTCAAATCAAACAGTGACAGTAATATTCACAGAACTAATGTCTATAAAATGCCCTTGGCTGCCAGTCGAATAAAACAGTGACAGTAATGATGACAGAACTAACAGCTCTAAAGTGCATTTGCAAGGCAGTTAAATAAAACAGTGACAGTAATGATGTCAGAACTAACAGCTCCAAAATGTCTTTTAAAGGCAGTCAAATAAAACAGTGACATTAATGATGACAGAACTAACAGCTCCAAAATGCGCTTGCAAGGCAGTCAAATCAAACAGTGACAGTAATATTCACAGAACTAATGTCTATAAAATGCCCTTGGCTGCCAGTCGAATAAAACAGTGACAGTAATGATGACAGAACTAACAGCTCTAAAGTGCACTTGCAAGGCAGTCAAATAAAACAGTGACATTAATGATGACAGAACTAACAGCTCCAAAATGCACTTACAAGGCAGTCAAATCAAACAGTGACAGTAATATTCACAGAACTAATGTCTATAAAATGCCCTTGGCTGCCAGTCGAATAAAACAGTGACAGTAATGATGACAGAACTAACAGCTCTAAAGTGCACTTGCAAGGCAGTCAAATAAAACAGTGACATTAATGATGACAGAACTAACAGCTCCAAAATGCACTTGCAAGGCAGTCAAATCAAACAGTGACAGTAATATTCACAGAACTAATGTCTATAAAATGCCCTTGGCTGCCAGTCGAATAAAACAGTGACAGTAATGATGACAGAACTAACAGCTCTAAAGTGCACTTGCAAGGCAGTCAAATAAAACAGTGACGTTAATGATGACAGAACTAACAGCTCCAAAATGCACTTGCAAGGCAGTCAAATCAAACAGTGACAGTAATATTCACAGAACTAATGTCTATAAAATGCCCTTGGCTGCCAGTCGAATAAAACAGTGACAGTAATGATGACAGAACTAACAGCTCTAAAGTGCACTTGCAAGGCAGTTAAATAAAACAGTGACAGTAATGATGTCAGAACTAACAGCTCCAAAATGTCTTTTAAAGGCAGTCAAATAAAACAGTGACATTAATGATGACAGAACTAACAGCTCCAAAATGCACTTGGAAGTCAGTCAAATAAAACAGTGACAAATTACAGACTTAGAGCTACAAAATGCACTTGAAAGCCAGTCAAATAGGACAGTGACAGTAATAATGACAGATCTAACAGCTTTAAAAAGCCTTTGGAAGGCAGTCAAATAAAACAGTAATAGTAAAAATTACAGACTTGCAGCAATAAAATGCACTTGGTAGCCAGACAAATAAAACAGTGACAGTAATGATGACAGTACTAACAGCTTTAAAATGCCTTTGGAAGGCAGTCAAATAAAACAGTGACAGTAATAATTAAACACTTACAGCTATAAAATGCACTTGAAAGCCAGACAAATAAAACAGTGACAGTAATGATGACAGAACTAACAGCTCCAAAATGCACTTGCAAGGCAGTCAAATAAAACAGTGACAGTAATATTTACAGAACTAATGTCTATAAATTGCCCTTGGCTGCCAGTCGAATAAAACAGTGACGGTAATGATGACAGAACTTACACCTCTAAAATGCCCTTGGAAGACAGTCAAATAAAACAGTGACAGTAATGATGACAGAACTAACAGCTCCAAAATGCACTTGCAAGGCAGTCAAATAAACCAGTGACATTAATAATTACAGACTTACAGCTATAAAATATACTTGGAAGCCAAACAAATAAAACAGTGACAGTAATGGCGACAGAACTAACAGCTCTAAAGTGCACTTGCAAGGCAGTCAAATAAAACAGTGACAGTAATGATGACAGAACTAACAGCTCCAAAATGCATTTGCAAGGCAGTCAAATAAAACAGTGACAGTAATATTTACAGAACTAATGTCTATAAAATGCCCTTGGCTGCCTATCGAATAAAACAGTGACAGTAATGATGACAGAACTTACAGCTCTAAAATGCCCTTGGAAGACAGTCAAATAAAACAGTGACAGTAATATTTACAGAACTAATGTCTATAAAATGCCCTTGGCTGCCTATCGAATAAAACAGTGACAGTAATGATGACAGAACTTACAGCTCTAAAATGCCCTTGGAAGACAGTCAAATAAAACAGTGACAGTAATGATGACAGAACTAACAGCTCTAAAGTGCACTTGCAAGGCAGTCAAATGAAACAGTGACAATAATGCTGACAGAGCTAAAACAGTAACAATAATGCTGACAGAACTAAAGACTCTCGATTGCCTTTGGAAGCCAGTCAAATGAAACAGTGACAACAATAATGACTTAAATACCTCTAAAATGCCCTTAGAAACCAATCAAATGAAACAGTGATAGTGACAGAACAAATTACCTCCTGTGGAAGCCTGTCTAATAAATTAGTGACTGTAATGATTGTAGAACTAATGACAACAAAATGCCCTTGGAAGCCAGTGAAATGAAACAGTTACTGTAATGACTACAGAAATGTTGGGAGTAAGTGAGATGAAAATGTTTTATAAAGCTTGAAGAAAAGAACCCAGATCCTCTGAATACCAATCTTGGTAAATCACGCAAACCCGGGCACTAGCGTATCGTTACTTATAAAGTAATATAGAAGTAAAACAAACAAATTCACAGTAGAAATTTTCTATTGTTGATGTTCATGTTTCTACTTTCGCGGAATAAACTTTGAATATATTATATTAGCTATTTTGACGCAAGAACATGCATTTCTGTTTTAACATTTCTTAACATTACATAGAAACACCTACATCTCATAAGCCTACCTTTAATTTATGTTGCCAATGATGTTGAAAGGTGAGCCTGAAACAAACAAAAATTGAAATACATTTCTGGTATGTATTAAAAACATTTACATATATATATATATATATATATATATATATATATATATATATATATATATGCTTATTAAATAAGATTAAAACTGACAAGAGATATGCATATATAAACCCGTGACGGCTGGGTGCTTCACAAGAATAAACAGCTCTAAACTGCCCAGAACAGAATCCGTTCGTCCAAACGTACGTACGAGGTTAAATAAACCGTATCTGATGTCCACCAGGTTGTAGCACGCAAATATCACGCCTAATTAGACAAACCTTAAGTACAAATACCGTAAAATAGTAACAAAACAGCCCTGTTAATTAAAAGTCGATTAAATAACAGCTCTTGACTAAAAATTTTAAAAAAAAATCCCTTAAAGAAAATAGTACGATATAGGGAGAAACAAAATTGTACAGTGGGCAGTCGAATATAGTTAATACAGGTTTTAATAGAATCTATTTGTTTTAGAGACTAGAAACCGTTAAATAGATGTTGAAATATTGACTGAATGTAAATTTAATTTAACTAACTTACTAAAGCCGGTTCTCAAAAAGTATCCAAGTAGGTTTTCATTTCAAAATTGTAATAAAATTATAGAACTCATTATTATTGTATTGAATTAGCTGCAGTAATATTTATTGAACTATAAATTAATATATATTTATTAAATGGTAAAAATTTTAAATAACATTTCAACTAAATTATGAACAATAAATAAAGCAACATTACCTACGTGATAACACAGCTGTTGTACAATGTAACATAAAATCAGCTGTTGTATGAAGTCACGTGTTATAACTTAATTCAAGCTAAAATAGTTGAATCCACCAAAAATAAGACTATATAGATGTGTTAGATCGTGACGCAAAGTGGAAGGTTTTCCCGTATAATTTCTCTGTCCATGAGCAGCAAAAGAAGCATACTTGTTATGTCAACTCTTCTACAACTGACAACTAACTTATTGACATCATATTATAGCAAAGACTACTTTTACACCATTTGAGACCAAGAGCTGTCTGGCTTGTTCCTTTTATGATTTCATATTTTTAATTTTGATCCACTTAATTCTCTCGACAAATAAGTTTCCAACTAGTTCAGTTCGTTATTAAAAGCAGAGAACAGAAAATGGACTGGCTAAAGGTAATTGTGTAGGAATAGATCTGTGGTTACTGTGATTACAGATTGACTGTATTTAGTTTTAAATGACGAGTTAATCTACAAAATCTTCAAACCTGTAGTTTCGTAATACACACATAAGTTGACTCTAAACAAGTAATAAAAAAACATGTTTAAGTCAATTCCTACTGAGGTCGACAAAGAAAAATTGTATTTCAGTTACTATTGATTTTATACTTACAATTAATATAAATATATAGGTATATTTACTTATTTGCTTTCTTCTTTCGTTTTTTTATTTATGAAACTGATGGTGATCTATAATTTCTCATTATATCCATTCATGTATTGCTTCATTATTCTAAAGAACCTTTCTCTTACACATCTTTAAGTAATAGATTTTAAGCATGAAAAGTTAGCTCAGTGCCAAAGTACTAGATTTCAATCATGTAGTCATCCAGTTCAAATCCGACCGAGGTATTAGCTTTTATGAATTTAAATTAATGAATAAGTATTGGATAAAACTGTATTAACACCAATTGTCATCCACTACACGTTAAAAAGATGTACTCGAACTTGATTGGATGAATAAAGATGTATTTTATTCATTGAGTAAAAATAAAATGGTAGTTGTTTGAATTTCAAGATTACGAAATACCTGTATACAGAAAACGGTTTCTGAAACAGTAATGGAAATGTAAAAATTTAATAATCTATATAACGCCAAACCACATTACAAAACTTTAAAAACGAACATTTTTTCCTAACCTCTTCCTTCAAATGTTTTTTTTAAAATAATGTTAGAATTACATTGTTAGAAATAAAAATTGAGATGAACACTTTTTATACACCAAAAAAACTCATACACCACCGCATTTGCTGTACTAGTAACCAGCGGTCAACATTGACAAAAGATATTCTATTATGATATAGATTTGGCAACAATGGCTAGCCCTGGAATTCGGCCTTCTACATGGGAGGTTGATGCCCGCGATGATATATGTCCTTTTTTCTGCCACGTACTGACCAATATTTCTCCTTCATCATGTCATCTACGAGTCTCAAGCCTATTCCTGAGGCAGAATGAAATCGTTCAACTTTCCACGAACAGTAGAAAGTGCGGATCGAGTTAATGTAATATAACATGAAATGGGTTGAAGATTGTCTCGAACGTTCACACCATTTATCCGTGCACAGACTTCAAATACACTACAGTCATAGTGTAGTAACAGAAGTATGCAGTACTAAATAGGTTTTGAAAATGCTGATACTGTTTATCAGCGAAAAGCTTTAAATTGAAAAAAAAATGTTTAAAGTAAAATAAAATAAAATATTCTTGGAAAGTGTCTATTTAACCATAACTATTTAGGAGTAAAAATAATTTTATCTAAGGATTACAATCTCTCTCCCCCTCTCTCCCTCTCTACATGTATATGTATATATAAAAAAACATTTGTTAATAAATTAATTTACTCAACAATAACATATGATCGTTATTCACACGCACGCACGCACGCACGCACGCGCGCGCGCGCCCACACACACACACACACACACACACACACACACACACACACACACACACACACACACACACACACACACACACACACACACACACACACACACACACACACACACACACACACACACACACACACACACACACACACACACACACACACACACACACACACACACACACACACACACACACACACACACACACACACACACACACACACACACACACACACACACACACACACACACACACACACACACACACACACACACACACACACACACACACACACACACACACACACACACACACACACACACACACACACACACACACACACACACACACACACACACACACACACACACACACACACACACACACACACACACACACACACACACACACACACACACACACACACACACACACACACACACACACACACACACACACACACACACACACACACACACACACACACACACACACACACACACACACACACACACACACACACACACACACACACACACACACACACACACACACACACACACACACACACACACACACACACACACACACACACACACACACACACACACACACACACACACACACACACACACACACACACACACACACACACACACACACACACACACACACACACACACACACACACACACACACACACACACACACACACACACACACACACACACACACACACACACACACACACACACACACACACACACACACACACACACACACACACACACACACACACACACACACACACACACACACACACACACACACACACACACACACACACACACACACACACACACACACACACACACACACACACACACACACACACACACACACACACACACACACACACACACACACACACACACACACACACACACACACACACACACACACACACACACACACACACACACACACACACAGGTTTAACGATGCCCCTCGCTCCGCTCTAGTATTTGACTACTAGCATAACTGAAAACGTTATAGAATACATATGTCGTCTCTTTTGTAATCGCGTCTCTTTCTTTGCAGAAGCAGAGCAACACATTTAAAGTTCATGACTAGATCAAACTATTACAGTATTATCATTTAGTTAATTAGAGCTGGTTACACTTTAAACACGACACTGACGTTTTTCGAAGTGTTGGGTTTTGATCCCTCACTGCAGCCCAGTCCACCCTAGCGATCTCAAGGTCAGAGACACGGTTAAACCTCCAGCACTGTTGTTCCTTGGAACTCCGACAGGATCGCATTACTGTTCTTGGAAATAATTTTTCGCTTTTGTATAATCATAGATAGACTGTGATTTTAATGTCACGACTACCAAATCTTTGGTACAGCAACAAAAATTATAAAACAAAATATACTCCTGAACAAAATATGGAAATTCTATTAAAGACATGGTTAGAAAACAATACACTAGAAACAAATTAATTAATTATAAATTATAATAATGCATATAATTGGAGAGGGGAAGCCCCAAATGCCTTCTCAACGACCAGTTTAATGGTCTGATGGTCAGGTAAGCAATATGTCATGCGAGTGGACACGCATGTGCATTAGCGAACAATCTTTATTCGATTCTTTCTATTAGTTCGCATTTTCCTTATTTACATACTGTCCAAATTTTCAATCCGCCCAAGTTCAAACACATATTTTTAAACTTGTAGTCGATGACAACTGATGTTAATACAGTTTTATATGGGAAAAAAACCTTTCACAAAAGGTGTAAGGTATGAAAATCAGTTATTTCGTCCCATTTGGCTTAAATAAGTGATAACATATGATTTCACAAAACAGCTGATTTAGGTTGTAGATTATGTAGTAGAACAGCTGTTTTAACGCATAGGTTATAATACTTTATTTATACTAATTGTAATTTAATAAAAATAAACTAAAATAATGAAAAATGTTGACCCCAGTAGGAACTGTAGATATTTCTTGTTTTTACACTTATGGGAGGACTAGACGCGGATACTTGTTAGCTTCCCTAGTTCTACTCTTACTGAAGCAATTTTTGGGTTACAAAGGACTATATGTTAGTCCTCAGTTGTCTCCAAAACGTTTACCTAGTCCTTTCTTCACAACACTTTGGAAAGACTGGTACTAAATATTTACAGCTTTACTTTCTATTGTGATTAACAATTGATTATTTTCAGTGTCCATATCGCCACTGACATTGTTACTTACAGTCACTGGATGTGGTCACTACAAATACTTCCTAGCGATCCTTAACTTATGTTACCCCTTCCTTACGTTGTCCTGTATCTGCAACTACCATTCCCCTACACTGAAAAGCCAAAAATCACGGTGATTTTTACTGAACAGGAAAAGGATAAAAAACTTTAAGAAAAATTAAAAAAATTATGCGAACATCTGAACGCGAAAAAGGCGCACTTCGATAAATTTCTTTTAGTTTTCTATAACCGTGCTAAACCAGTAATATAAACAAACAAAAAGTTTTAAAGTTAATTCATACTTGGGTTAACAAGGAAAAACGTTATTTTAGTTACTTTTTAATAAATAATGACAAATAATATAAACAAAGTAGCATAACCTATGAGTTAAAACAGCTGTACCCACATAACCTATAAAATAAAATCAGTTGTTATGAAATTATATGTTATCACTTATTGTAAGCCAAATAGGACAAAATAACAATATTGCATACCTTCCCCCTTTTGTGAAAAAATGTTTCTCCCATATAAAACTAAATCATTAAATTTAATTATTGAATTAATATTTGAAAAAACTGTGTTCACATCAGTTGTCATTCACTGAGAGTTTTTTAAAAATGTATTTGAACTTGAGTGGATGAATAAAAAGTTATTTTATTAACGATTGAAAATTTGTACAAGATATATACAGAGAGAGTGTGAACTAATAGAGGGAAATGTACTGTACAAGATATATACAGAGAGAGTGTGAACTAATAGAAGGGAATGTACTGTACAAGATATATACAGAGAGAGTGTGAACTAATAGAGGGAAATGTACTGTACAAGATATATACAGAGAGAGTGTGAACTAATAGAGGGAAATGTACTGTACAAGATATATACAGAGAGAGTGTGAACTAATAGAGGGAAATGTACTGTACAAGATATATACAGAGAGAGTGTGAACTAATAGAGGGAAATGTACTGTACAAGATATATACAGAGAGAGTGTGAACTAATAGAGGGAATGTACTGTACAAGATATATACAGAGAGAGTGTGAACTAATAGAGGGAAATGTACTGTACAAGATATATACAGAGAGAGTGTGAACTAATAGAAGGGAATGTACTGTACAAGATATATACAGAGAGAGTGTGAACTAATAGAAGGGAATGTACTGTACAAGATATATACAGAGAGAGTGTGAACTAATAGAGGGAACTGTACTGTACAAGATATATACAGAGAGAGTGTGAACTAATAGAGGGAAATGTACTGTACAAGATATATACAGAGAGAGTGTGAACTAATAGAGGGAAATGTACTGTACAAGATATATACAGAGAGAGTGTGAACTAATAGAGGGAAATGTACTGTACAAGATATATACAGAGAGAGTGTGAACTAATAGAGGGAAATGTACTGTACAAGATATATACAGAGAGAGTGTGAACTAATAGAAAGGAATGTACCGTACAAGATATATACAGAGAGAGTGTGAACTAATAGAAGGGAATGTACTGTACAAGATATATACAGAGAGAGTGTGAACTAATAGAGGGAAATGTACTGTACAAGATATATACAGAGAGAGTGTGAACTAATAGAAGGGAATGTACTGTACAAGATATATACAGAGAGAGTGTGAACTAATAGAGGGAAATGTACTGTACAAGATATATACAGAGAGAGTGTGAACTAATAGAAGGGAATGTACTGTACAAGATATATACAGAGAGAGTGTGAACTAATAGAGGGAAATGTACTGTACAAGATATATACAGAGAGAGTGTGAACTAATAGAAGGGAATGTACTGTACAAGATATATACAGAGAGAGTGTGAACTAATAGAAGGGAATGTACTGTACAAGATATATACAGAGAGAGTGTGAACTAATAGAAGGGAATGTACTGTACAAGATATATACAGAGAGAGTGTGAACTAATAGAAGGGAATGTACTGTACAAGATATATACAGAGAGAGTGTGAACTAATAGAAGGAAATGTACTGTACAAGATATATACAGAGAGAGTGTGAACTAATAGAGGGAAATGTACTGTACAAGATATATACAGAGAGAGTGTGAACTAATAGAAGGGAATGTACTGTACAAGATATATACAGAGAGAGTGTGAACTAATAGAGGGAAATGTACTGTACAAGATATATACAGAGAGAGTGTGAACTAATAGAGGGAAATGTACTGTACAAGATATATACAGAGAGAGTGTGAACTAATAGAAGGGAATGTACTGTACAAGATATATACAGAGAGAGTGTGAACTAATAGAGGGAAATGTACTGTACAAGATATATACAGAGAGAGTGTGAACTAATAGAGGGAAATGTACTGTACAAGATATATACAGAGAGAGTGTGAACTAATAGAGGGAAATGTACTGTACAAGATATATACAGAGAGAGTGTGAACTAATAGAGGGAAATGTACTGTACAAGATATATACAGAGAGAGTGTGAACTAATAGAGGGAATGTACTGTACAAGATATATACAGAGAGAGTGTGAACTAATAGAGGGAAATGTACTGTACAAGATATATACAGAGAGAGTGTGAACTAATAGAAGGGAATGTACTGTACAAGATATATACAGAGAGAGTGTGAACTAATAGAAGGGAATGTACTGTACAAGATATATACAGAGAGAGTGTGAACTAATAGAGGGAATGTACTGTACAAGATATATACAGAGAGAGTGTGAACTAATAGAAGGGAATGTACTGTACAAGATATATACAGAGAGAGTGTGAACTAATAGAGGGAAATGTACTGTACAAGATATATACAGAGAGAGTGTGAACTAATAGAAGGGAATGTACTGTACAAGATATATACAGAGAGAGTGTGAACTAATAGAGGGAAATGTACTGTACAAGATATATACAGAGAGAGTGTGAACTAATAGAAGGGAATGTACTGTACAAGATATATACAGAGAGAGTGTGAACTAATAGAAGGGAATGTACTGTACAAGATATATACAGAGAGAGTGTGAACTAATAGAGGGAAATGTACTGTACAAGATATATACAGAGAGAGTGTGAACTAATAGAAGGGAATGTACTGTACAAGATATATACAGAGAGAGTGTGAACTAATAGAGGGAAATGTACTGTACAAGATATATACAGAGAGAGTGTGAACTAATAGAAGGGAATGTACTGTACAAGATATATACAGAGAGAGTGTGAACTAATAGAGGGAAATGTACTGTACAAGATATATACAGAGAGAGTGTGAACTAATAGAAGGGAATGTACTGTACAAGATATATACAGAGAGAGTGTGAACTAATAGAAGGGAATGTACTGTACAAGATATATACAGAGAGAGTGTGAACTAATAGAAGGGAATGTACTGTACAAGATATATACAGAGAGAGTGTGAACTAATAGAAGGGAATGTACTGTACAAGATATATACAGAGAGAGTGTGAACTAATAGAAGGAAATGTACTGTACAAGATATATACAGAGAGAGTGTGAACTAATAGAGGGAAATGTACTGTACAAGATATATACAGAGAGAGTGTGAACTAATAGAAGGGAATGTACTGTACAAGATATATACAGAGAGAGTGTGAACTAATAGAGGGAAATGTACTGTACAAGATATATACAGAGAGAGTGTGAACTAATAGAGGGAAATGTACTGTACAAGATATATACAGAGAGAGTGTGAACTAATAGAAGGGAATGTACTGTACAAGATATATACAGAGAGAGTGTGAACTAATAGAGGGAAATGTACTGTACAAGATATATACAGAGAGAGTGTGAACTAATAGAGGGAAATGTACTGTACAAGATATATACAGAGAGAGTGTGAACTAATAGAGGGAAATGTACTGTACAAGATATATACAGAGAGAGTGTGAACTAATAGAAGGGAATGTACTGTACAAGATATATACAGAGAGAGTGTGAACTAATAGAGGGAAATGTACTGTACAAGATATATACAGAGAGAGTGTGAACTAATAGAGGGAAATGTACTGTACAAGATATATACAGAGAGAGTGTGAACTAATAGAGGGAAATGTACTGTACAAGATATATACAGAGAGAGTGTGAACTAATAGAAGGGAATGTACTGTACAAGATATATACAGAGAGAGTGTGAACTAATAGAAGGGAATGTACTGTACAAGATATATACAGAGAGAGTGTGAACTAATAGAGGGAAATGTACTGTACAAGATATATACAGAGAGAGTGTGAACTAATAGAAGGGAATGTACTGTACAAGATATATACAGAGAGAGTGTGAACTAATAGAAGGGAATGTACTGTACAAGATATATACAGAGAGAGTGTGAACTAATAGAAGGGAATGTACTGTACAAGATATATACAGAGAGAGTGTGAACTAATAGAGGGAAATGTACTGTACAAGATATATACAGAGAGAGTGTGAACTAATAGAGGGGAATGTACTGTACAAGATATATACAGAGAGAGTGTGAACTAATAGAGGGAAATGTACTGTACAAGATATATACAGAGAGAGTGTGAACTAATAGAAGGGAATGTACTGTACAAGATATATACAGAGAGAGTGTGAACTAATAGAGGGAAATGTACTGTACAAGATATATACAGAGAGAGTGTGAACTAATAGAAGGGAATGTACTGTACAAGATATATACAGAGAGAGTGTGAACTAATAGAGGGAAATGTACTGTACAAGATATATACAGAGAGAGTGTGAACTAATAGAAGGGAATGTACTGTACAAGATATATACAGAGAGAGTGTGAACTAATAGAGGGAAATGTACTGTACAAGATATATACAGAGAGAGTGTGAACTAATAGAGGGAAATGTACTGTACAAGATATATACAGAGAGAGTGTGAACTAATAGAAGGGAATGTACTGTACAAGATATATACAGAGAGAGTGTGAACTAATAGAGGGAAATGTACTGTACAAGATATATACAGAGAGAGTGTGAACTAATAGAGGGAAATGTACTGTACAAGATATATACAGAGAGAGTGTGAACTAATAGAGGGAAATGTACTGTACAAGATATATACAGAGAGAGTGTGAACTAATAGAAGGGAATGTACTGTACAAGATATATACAGAGAGAGTGTGAACTAATAGAGGGAAATGTACTGTACAAGATATATACAGAGAGAGTGTGAACTAATAGAGGGAAATGTACTGTACAAGATATATACAGAGAGAGTGTGAACTAATAGAGGGAAATGTACTGTACAAGATATATACAGAGAGAGTGTGAACTAATAGAAGGGAATGTACTGTACAAGATATATACAGAGAGAGTGTGAACTAATAGAAGGGAATGTACTGTACAAGATATATACAGAGAGAGTGTGAACTAATAGAGGGAAATGTACTGTACAAGATATATACAGAGAGAGTGTGAACTAATAGAAGGGAATGTACTGTACAAGATATATACAGAGAGAGTGTGAACTAATAGAGGGAAATGTACTGTACAAGATATATACAGAGAGAGTGTGAACTAATAGAGGGAAATGTACTGTACAAGATATATACAGAGAGAGTGTGAACTAATAGAAGGGAATGTACTGTACAAGATATATACAGAGAGAGTGTGAACTAATAGAGGGAAATGTACTGTACAAGATATATACAGAGAGAGTGTGAACTAATAGAAGGGAATGTACTGTACAAGATATATACAGAGAGAGTGTGAACTAATAGAAGGGAATGTACTGTACAAGATATATACAGAGAGAGTGTGAACTAATAGAAGGGAATGTACTGTACAAGATATATACAGAGAGAGTGTGAACTAATAGAAGGGAATGTACTGTACAAGATATATACAGAGAGAGTGTGAACTAATAGAGGGAAATGTACTGTACAAGATATATACAGAGAGAGTGTGAACTAATAGAAGGGAATGTACTGTACAAGATATATACAGAGAGAGTGTGAACTAATAGAGGGAAATGTACTGTACAAGATATATACAGAGAGAGTGTGAACTAATAGAAGGGAATGTACTGTACAAGATATATACAGAGAGAGTGTGAACTAATAGAGGGAAATGTACTGTACAAGATATATACAGAGAGAGTGTGAACTAATAGAGGGAAATGTACTGTACAAGATATATACAGAGAGAGTGTGAACTAATAGAAGGGAATGTACTGTACAAGATATATACAGAGAGAGTGTGAACTAATAGAGGGAAATGTACTGTACAAGATATATACAGAGAGAGTGTGAACTAATAGAGGGAAATGTACTGTACAAGATATATACAGAGAGAGTGTGAACTAATAGAGGGAATGTACTGTACAAGATATATACAGAGAGAGTGTGAACTAATAGAAGGGAATGTACTGTACAAGATATATACAGAGAGAGTGTGAACTAATAGAGGGAAATGTACTGTACAAGATATATACAGAGAGAGTGTGAACTAATAGAGGGAAATGTACTGTACAAGATATATACAGAGAGAGTGTGAACTAATAGAGGGAAATGTACTGTACAAGATATATACAGAGAGAGTGTGAACTAATAGAAGGGAATGTACTGTACAAGATATATACAGAGAGAGTGTGAACTAATAGAGGGAAATGTACTGTACAAGATATATACAGAGAGAGTGTGAACTAATAGAGGGGAATGTACTGTACAAGATATATACAGAGAGAGTGTGAACTAATAGAAGGGAATGTACTGTACAAGATATATACAGAGAGAGTGTGAACTAATAGAGGGGAATGTACTGTACAAGATATATACAGAGAGAGTGTGAACTAATAGAAGGGAATGTACTGTACAAGATATATACAGAGAGAGTGTGAACTAATAGAAGGGAATGTACTGTACAAGATATATACAGAGAGAGTGTGAACTAATAGAGGGAAATGTACTGTACAAGATATATACAGAGAGAGTGTGAACTAATAGAAGGGAATGTACTGTACAAGATATATACAGAGAGAGTGTGAACTAATAGAAGGGAATGTACTGTACAAGATATATACAGAGAGAGTGTGAACTAATAGAAGGGAATGTACTGTACAAGATATATACAGAGAGAGTGTGAACTAATAGAAGGGAATGTACTGTACAAGATATATACAGAGAGAGTGTGAACTAATAGAGGGAAATGTACTGTACAAGATATATACAGAGAGAGTGTGAACTAATAGAAGGGAATGTACTGTACAAGATATATACAGAGAGAGTGTGAACTAATAGAGGGAAATGTACTGTACAAGATATATACAGAGAGAGTGTGAACTAATAGAAGGGAATGTACTGTACAAGATATATACAGAGAGAGTGTGAACTAATAGAGGGAAATGTACTGTACAAGATATATACAGAGAGAGTGTGAACTAATAGAAGGGAATGTACTGTACAAGATATATACAGAGAGAGTGTGAACTAATAGAAGGGAATGTACTGTACAAGATATATACAGAGAGAGTGTGAACTAATAGAAGGGAATGTACTGTACAAGATATATACAGAGAGAGTGTGAACTAATAGAAGGGAATGTACTGTACAAGATATATACAGAGAGAGTGTGAACTAATAGAAGGGAATGTACTGTACAAGATATATACAGAGAGAGTGTGAACTAATAGAGGGAAATGTACTGTACAAGATATATACAGAGAGAGTGTGAACTAATAGAAGGGAATGTACTGTACAAGATATATACAGAGAGAGTGTGAACTAATAGAGGGAATGTACTGTACAAGATATATACAGAGAGAGTGTGAACTAATAGAGGGAATGTACTGTACAAGATATATACAGAGAGAGTGTGAACTAATAGAAGGGAATGTACTGTACAAGATATATACAGAGAGAGTGTGAACTAATAGAGGGAAATGTACTGTACAAGATATATACAGAGAGAGTGTGAACTAATAGAGGGAATGTACTGTACAAGATATATACAGAGAGAGTGTGAACTAATAGAGGGAATGTACTGTACAAGATATATACAGAGAGAGTGTGAACTAATAGAGGGAATGTACTGTACAAGATATATACAGAGAGAGTGTGAACTAATAGAGGGAATGTACTGTACAAGATATATACAGAGAGAGTGTGAACTAATAGAGGGAATGTACTGTACAAGATATATACAGAGAGAGTGTGAACTAATAGAGGGAAATGTACTGTACAAGATATATACAGAGAGAGTGTGAACTAATAGAAGGGAATGTACTGTACAAGATATATACAGAGAGAGTGTGAACTAATAGAGGGAAATGTACTGTACAAGATATATACAGAGAGAGTGTGAACTAATAGAGGGAAATGTACTGTACAAGATATATACAGAGAGAGTGTGAACTAATAGAAGGGAATGTACTGTACAAGATATATACAGAGAGAGTGTGAACTAATAGAGGGAAATGTACTGTACAAGATATATACAGAGAGAGTGTGAACTAATAGAGGGAAATGTACTGTACAGATATATACAGAGAGAGTGTGAACTAATAGAGGGAAATATACTGTACAAGATATATACAGAGAGAGTGTGAACTAATA
>JBAIZL010000233.1:357500-380000 GCA_036971475.1 Prosapia bicincta | reverse complement strand
CGGACCATTGATGAAATGAAAGGAACCGTTCTTTGTACAACTCTAATGGACATTACCCTTAAAATTAAGGGTCACGTTCCTCGTACAATTCTTATAGACATAACCCTTAAAATTTAGGATCACGTTCCTCGTACAATTCTTATGAACATAACTCTTAAAATTAAGGGTCACGGTCTTCGTACAATTCTTATAGACATAACCCTTAAAATTTAGGATCACGTTCCTCGTACAATTCTTATGAACATAACTCTTAAAATTAAGGGTCACGGTCTTCGTACAATTCTTATAGACATAACCCTTAAAATTTAGGATCACGTTCCTCGTACAATTCTTATGAACATAACTCTTAAAATTAAGGGTCACGTTCCTCGTACAATTCTTATAGACATAACCCTTAAAATTTAGGATCACGTTCCTCGTACAATTCTTATGAACATAACTCTTAAAATTAAGGGTCACGGTCTTCGTACAATTCTTATGGACATAACCCTTAAAATTTAGGGTCACGTTCCTCGTACAATTCTTATGGACATAACTCTTAAAATTAAGGGCCACGTTCCTCGTACAATTCCTATAGACATAACCCTTAAAATTTAGGGTCACGTTCCTCGTACAATTCTTATGGACATAACTCTTAAAATTAAGGGTCACGGTCTTCGTACAATTCTTATGGACATAACCTTTAAAATTTAGGGTCACGTTCCTCGTACAATTCTTATGGACATAACTCTTAAAATTAAGGGTCACGGTCTTCGTACAATTCTTATGGACATAACCCTTAAAATTAAGGGTCACGTTCCTCGTACAATTCCTATAGACATAACCCTTAAAATTTAGGGTCACGTTCCTCGTACAATTCTTATGCACATAACTCTTAAAATTAAGGGTCACGTTCCTCGTACAATTCTTATGGGCATAACCCTTAAAATTTAGGGTCACGTTCCTCGTACAATTCTTATGGACATAACTCTTAAAATTAAGGGTCACGTTCCTCGTACAATTCCTATAGACATAACCCTTAAAATTTAGGGTCACGATCCTCGTACAATTCTTATGCACATAACTCTTAAAATTAAGGGTCACGGTCTTCGTACAATTCTTTTGGACATTACCCTTAAAATTTAGGGTCACGTTCCTCGTATAATTCTTATGGACATAACTCTTAAAATTAAGGGTCACGGTCTTCGTACAATTCTTATGGACATAACTCTTAAAATTAAGGGTCACGTTCTTCGTAAAATTCTTATGGGCATAACTCTTAAAATTAAGGGTCACGTTCCCTGTATAATTCTTATGGACATAATTCTTAAAATTAAGGGTCACGTTCCTCGTATAATTCTTATGGACATAACTCTTAAAATTAAGGGTCACGTTCTTCGTACAATTCTTATGGACATAACTCCTAAAATTAAGGGCCACGGTCTTCGTACAATTCTAATGGACATAACTCTTAAAATTAAGGGTCACGTTCCCTGTATAATTCTGATGGACATAACCCTTAAAATTAATGGCATCGTTCCTTCTAGTAAGCTGACGTACATCGCCCTTGACGAAACTAAGAGGATAGTTCCTTATAGAATAACTGTTTTTTTTTTCAACTCCTGTTTTCTGAAATTATTTTGGTTTTCCCATTAGGTATAGGTATTTCCTATTTGGTCCCTTAGGTCATCATAATAGAAACGCGAGTGTAAAATGTCCATAATCAACATTTTGAAGAACACATTTAACTGAACAGTTATTTATTTCAAAGGAAAAGAAACAAGAAGAAAAAACTAACAAAAAATGCCTTTAGAATTAGCTAATTTATTATTGCCGCAATGGCTGCAATGGACCAATGAGAAGAATTTAATCAAATAGCGTGTTACTCGGCCTTCGGTGTTGTGATAACAATTATCGTCAAATAAACGCAAATCGTAAAATAGTTTCGCAAACTCTACGATAGCTATTCTCTATCTTGCAGAAGTATTTCGGGCAAACAAACTGTATTGATAGCGCTATCTTCATGTGTAAATGTTGTGTGCGTCAGTGTGTGTGTGTGTGTGTGTGTGTGTGTGTGTGTGTGTGTGTGTGTGTGTGTGTGTGTGTGTGTGTGTGTGCGCGCGCGCGTCAGTGTGTGTGTGTGTGTGTGTATGTGTGTGTGAATGGAATAAGAAGCCGATACGGATAGATATAATTTACCGAGAGGAGAGTAGAAAAGAGGAAGGGCAAATAATGGGAGAATGGAGAGAAACGGAAACAGGAGGGCAGTGGCTAGGGGAGAGAAAGATGTGAGCAAGTTAAGAGAATGAAGATAATTGGATAAAGAGGAGAGAGTGTAGAGAGGGGGAGAAGAGGTGCAAAGCGGACGAGAGTAGGGGAGCGAGTGAAGGAGTAAGAGTTAAGACGTGTAGGGGACAACGGAGAGAAGAAAGTACAGGAGAGGGGAGGTTAGATATTTAGATACGAGAGAGAACCAGTAAGAGGTAAGCAGAAGAATGGAATGAGAGAGGGAAACTGTAACGAGAGAGAGGAGAGGAGAGAAAGTAAGAGAGAGACAGGGAGAGAGAGTAAGAGGACGGCAAGTGTAGGGAATATGGGCAGAAACAGGTAGAGAGAGAGAGAGAGAGAGAGAGAGAGAGAGAGAGAGTGAGAGAGAGAGAGAGAGAGAGAGAGAGAGAAGACGGCAGGTGTAGGGAGATTGTAGTACAACTTGAATATTAAAATGTTTCATTAACAAATATACTTTTGAGTACAAGCTCTACATTTCAGAATATTTTTGAAATGTCTCTTTAATTGAATGACTCGGTAACGTACTATAGCTAATTTGTTACGGCTGCGTGTGTTAGTTACATGAGCTCTCTGAGTTAGGTTATTATTTGCACGTTAGATGATATAGTCCTAGCTAGACTGTTCTTTACGACCCCGCTAGGTACAGATCTACTGTAGGAAAGGAATCTCTAATCTTCCAGTACTGCAACGGTTGCTGTCGAGTAGTGAATTATATAATTCCGTGTCATACATAAGTAAATCATAGAGGTTGGCAATGAGATCCGCTGGCATAATGAACACATAGCAGTCAATCTACCCGCGAGTATAAATCGATTCGCTCTCCTACACCCTTCTGAACCCTTAGTTCTCCTTGGAGAGTCCTATCAGAAGAGAAGGACATGAAACTTGGATGAGAGTTACAATCGCTTATACGAATGACAATGACTACTATATATATATATATATATATATATATATATATATATATATATATATATATATCCAGTATGGGAGACAAAGAGACTGAGGCATTGAGTCAATGGACAATTGATATTACTTATGTTACTTTAGTTTGGTTACAAGTATTTGAGATGCTTTTGTGCTTAATTTATATAAACCCAGACACAAAGTAATGACTACAATAGATGTCCTGACGCCAATAAATTAAAATAAATATAAATATACGTAAAGTATGAAAATTGTAATGAATTGTGTTAGTTTCAGTCAGATATTCTTGATACACGTAATAGAAATAACCCGTTATTATCCTAGGATTGACCTAGGTACACATATTAGGCTGGGTTGATCTAGGGGCAGGAATACACAGATAGAGACCAGGACCTTGAGTGCTCTACCCGCTAGACCTCTCAGCCACCCTTGTACGTAATATTAAATATTTAGCTTTCGAAGCGAATGTTACATTTTGAGTCATTGCGTCGGGTCAAGAGTCGGTTCCTGTTTGCGGTTACGAATCCTGCCAAATAGCGTGCTTGAACTATATTTCATCTAATTTCTTAACCCTTTTTGTAATATGGACAAGACGTAATACATGCATAATTAGTACAATTATGATGTCAGAAACTTAATGTAATCGTTTTCTATGGGTAGTACCACAAGAGTTTTACTTTCGTCGTCATTTTGTCCGACCACCTTTTTACTAGAACCAGGTGGTCATGGGATAAGAGTTAAATGGAGTAAGGGGTGTAACGAACGCGTGCCACAATGAACGGGTTAAACAACACGAGTGGCTAAATGAACGGGTTAAACGAAACCTGTGGCATACTGAACGGGTTAAGTAAAACTGATGGCACTATGGACGGGTTAAACGGAACCTGTGGCATACTGAACGGGTTAAGTAAAACTGATGGCACTAAGGACGGGTAAATAAAACGGGTGCCAGAATGAACAGATTAGGTAGAACAGGAAGTACAATGAACAGGTTATATAGAACTGTTGCATTGTGAACGGGTTACATAGAACTTGAGTTTAAATTAACGAGTTAAATAAAACGGGAAATAAAATGATAGGGTTAAATAGAACGGGTGGCGTTATGAACGGGTTAAATAGAATTTGTGTTAAAATGAATAGGTAAAACAAAACGAGTGTCACGATGGACGGCTTAAACAGAACGGGTGTTACAATTAATGGGTTAAACGAGACGAGCGAGTAAATAATTGGGTTAAACGACACATGTGTCATATTGAACGGGTTAAATAAAACTGATGGCCCTATGAACGGGTTAAATAAAACGGATGCCAGAATGAACGGATTAAGTAGACCAGGAAGTACAATGAACAGGTTATATAGAACTGTTGTATTGTGAACGGGTTAAATAAAACTTGAGTTAAAATGAACGGGTTAAATAAAACGCTTGGCCAAAAAAAACGGACGGCTAAAATAAAACGTGTGGTGTAAATGAACTGGTTAAATAGAATCGGAAAAATTAAAGAAGTAAATAGAACGGATGGTGGAATGAACGGTTTAAATAGAACGGTGGTCCAATTAACGGGTTAAAATAAAACATGTAGCATTATGAACGGGGCAAACAGAACGGGTGGTGGAACGAACGGGTTAAATAGAACGGGTGGCATTATGAACTGGTTAGTTAGAAAGGGAGGTAAAATTAAAGGGGCAAACAGAACAGTGGTGGAATGAACCGATTAAATAGAACGGGAGGCATTATGAACTGGTTAAATAGAAAGGGAGGTAAAATTAAAGGGGCAAACAGAACAGGTGGTGGAACAAACGGGTTAAATAGAACGGGTGGCATTATGAACTGGTTACATAGAAAGGGAGTTGAAATTAAAGGGGCAAACAGAACGGGTGTTAGAACAAACGGGTTAAACAGAACGGGTAGCATTATGAACTGGTTAAATAGAAAGGGAGGTAAAATTAAAGGGGCAAACAGAACGGGTGGTGGAACGAACGGTTTAAATAGAACGGGTGGTGGAACGAACGGTTTAAATAAAACGGGTGGTGGAACGAACGGGTTAAATAGAACGGGTGGCATTATGAACTGGTTAAATAGAAAGGGATGTAAAATTAAAGGGGTAAACAGAACGGGTGGTGGAACGAACGGGTTAAATAGAACGGATGACATTATGAACTGGTTAAATAGAAAGGGAGGTAAAATTAAAGGGGCAAACAGAACGGGTGGTGGAACGAACGGTTTAAATAGAACGGGTGGCATTATGAACTGGTTAAATAGAAAGGGAGGTAAAATTAAAGGGGCAAACAGAACGGGTGGTGGAACGAACGATTTAAATAGAACGGGTAGCATTATGAAATGGTTAAATAGAAAGGGATTTAAAATTAAAGAGGCAAACAGAACGGGTGGTGCAATGAACTGGACAAATAGAACAGGTGACAATATTTTTGAAAAAAACGGGAACAATACAGGGTGCGTAACAGAATATTTCAATCGATCTTCGTAAGATTATGTACGAATTGTCAGATAATACGAAAGGTAGAGCGTCGATAGTCGAAATTAAAAATTCTCTTGTTTTTGTAAATCGTTCTTACATCAACGTTGTCGGAGATCTTGTGTTCCTCCCATTGTCTGAAACGAGCGAGGATAACCTTTCTAATCCTTCCTTTAGTGATAAGAGAGTTTAATCCCTCCTTATGACCCCACTAGGCATACCTTAGGATTGATGCAGTGTTACCTTGTACGAGTGATGCTATAATCCTTCCCTGGCATGGGGGTTTGTCTATACTCTACATAGTGCCTAATAAAGTATAAGACAAATTTGCAAAGTCGATTGTCGTGTCACAAAAAATTGCAAGTCTAAATTTCTGATAAAGTTGAAAGCGTGTAGCTGATAAGTCTGCATGAAGTCAAGGCAATGCTCAAAATTTACATTTAACCTTTGTGCTATCACCATCCTTATCGCTTAAAGCTGGTAAACTCACTTTATTGGTTTCTCCTCTACGATTTAACTATGCAGTAGTACATTATCATTACTTTGTATTTCGCACATACAGAGTATAATGTTTGTTGGTTGAAGGGAACAGTGACCATGGCTTGGATGAAAACCTGACAGCCACAGTGGGATAACACAGGAAGGGAGAGTATATGGTTCCTTTACCCGACTAATATCTTCCCATTCCTCTAAATTCCGTTGCGTAACAATAGTCAGGGCTCAGGCAACATCAGCTGGACGGTAGTTTTATAGCGGTGTATCTACAAGTGGTTCATGTAGGCTAATGCATAATTAAGGTTTATTTGTTGACGGTTCTTGTAGAATAATACTGATTAAATAAGTATATACATAAATATTATGACGGTATTGCATTATTTGAAAACTTAAAGCAATTATTTACTAATAGAAAGGGTAACTAGAGAAATTATTATAATTTAATTTATAGACTACCTATGTATTATATATATATATATATATATATATATATATATATATATATATATATATATATATATATAATACGTTTTCTTGTTTAATAATTTAAAACAACATAGGTTATTCAAATACAAGAATATTTATTAATTTATATCCAAAGCTTTTCGTCGATAAACAGTACCAACATCATCAGGAATTATAGTAATTTTCATTCCTGATGACGTTGGTACTGTTTGCCGACGAAAAGCTTTGGATATAAATTAATAAATATTCTTGTATTTGAATAACATATGTTGTTTTAAATATATATATATATATATATATATATATATATATATATATATATATATATAAAACACACATGCGTGTGCGTATAGACAAACTCTCTCACACACACACACACACGCAGACTCACACGAGTTAAAAAAAATAATAAATAAGGTAGTTGTGACTACAAATAATTTAAATTTTATAAAAAAAGTTCATATTTGTTGTAACAAAAACTGAGACTTTTTCTTTCAATTCAACAAATGCGTAGTACTAACTACGTCTTTTCGGCGTAATTACATCATACTCTTTGTTCTTCTTTGTTCAAGGGCGCGTAACCCTTGAAGATAAGCGGGTTTACTGTCTGTACACGACCCTGTGCTCGCGCTGGCACCACCCACCCTATCACCTACTGGGGGCTTTGTTCCTCTACTTTATTCTATCCTACGTTTCATCTTTTCCTACGACCCTTAGCTATACTTCTAAGGCGATATTAGTAGTACTGGTTGACCGCCTTGTAAATACGACAAGCAAATAAATAAATTATTAAATCAGATACTTTAACGATATACTGTGTCGAAATCTCTTCGACTCTGATAGAGAGTAGGTGTCTAAGTGGTTTTTACATGTCTCTATTGCCCCTACTTATAAATCTCCATATTCACTTACAGACCGTTTATAGAATACTGGATTTTTATAAAGTAGGCTATAAAATCTGAATTTGAAAACATCCTTAAGACATAACATTTCTAATAAACAATAATTAGATGTGACGTAGCTTCAGGCTGTAGTTCGGTTTTCTTCTTTTTGACCAGCTTATTTTTAAAATTAATTATTTAATTTAATATCTTTAGTCAGAAGTTGGCATTAAGGAATCGACGACTTTTAAATAAGCAAAACATGGGGAAATGAATTTTTATAGCCACATGGAATTATTTTGCGTAAATAGTCTGACCAGGTGGTTAGCTATTCCAACTAACAAAACAATCGCGTTTATTTCGAATCCCTAGGAGCAAGTGCTATATAGCATCCAGTCGGCAGCTTGGCAAGTCTCTCTGAGCGTAATATGACAGCTCCATTGATGCTGCTCACGGAAAGAAAGGAGAGGGGAGAGAGAGAGAGTTCAAGTCATCGAGCTCCATACAAGAGACGTTGACCGAGGTCGATCCCCCCAATCGGGACCGTTTTTATAGTTTCGTGAATTCCTTGCCAAATATTGTTCCACATAGCACGTGACTACACGCGTCTGCAGCGCTATTCTGACGTTATCGGGCGAAAGCTTTCCTTCTAATTGGATTTCTATTTTTAAAATATTTCAAGCTCTGAATAAAGTGTTGTAAATAAAAAAAAAAAACAGTCCGTGAGGTAGATTTGAGTTTTGTACGAACAATGGTATATAATCATCACCAGACAGGTGTTTGCATACACCAACTAAGCAGGGGTAAGCCACGAATACAAGGTACGGACTGGCTGGCCTACAGTGATTACGTTACCAAGAAAGAGAGCTTTATTTATATTTAAAACACCCCTCAGCCCCCCCCACCTTGAGAAAAGCTACGAGTGTATAAAGCCGACGGGTTTTACTTGCATCCGTACGCCTCCTCTGACTAAAATTCTCCAGAGCAAGTATATTTTGGATTATTCGATTGACAGGGATTTAAAATGGAATTTTAACTTACAAGAAAACAAAGAATAGATTAAGAATTTGACAATGGCAGCTCATTGGTAGAAAACGCGTGGTTGTGCAACGCCCAAACCAGAGATAAATAGCAAAATAAAATAAATTTATTTAATATTTAAGGATTATGCGCATTGTTACGAGCGAATTTTCATAATACAACATGATCCATCATTATAAATATGTTAATAAAACGTCAGAGCCGCTGCGACCGTACGAGCGTTCCCCAACATCCAATGGCGAAAAAGTATTGGAAGGTCCAAACAGCTACGCAGCGCCGTAAGGCTCCTTAGGTTGCAGACGGGCAGCAACCTCGGGTGTTCGGTTAAAATAGTTTAACATCGGGAGTATGTTGACACTTACAGTTAAAAATTAATTTAGATTGGTTTGTTAGTAAATAAACCCATGACTTACGATTCGGTTTTTAAATAATTAAAAATTTTAAAAAATGACTATGGTGCCTTTAATAGAATAAATCACAAAGTATTTAGCAGTACCAATCTATTTTCCCTATAACAGCCCTTTAGTTTATGATTACTGTTTCTTTGCAGTAACACTTTACGATCTGCAACCCAATAGGTTTTAGGTATCAGCCGCCACTGCATTTGACATATGCAAGTGTAGGGGGTTTTGAAATATGCAAGTGTAAAACATATATAAGTGAATATGGATATGATTTATGTAAGTGTGTATGGATTTGACATATGTAAGTGTCAGGGTTGGGATAAATATGTAAATGCTTTTGGATAGTTTACATATGTAAATGTAGGCGGGTTGACATATGTAAGTGTGTATGGATTTGACATATGTAAGTGTCGGGGTTGATATATGTAAGTGCGTTTGGATAGTTTACATATGTAATTGTAGGTGGGATTGACATATAAGTGTAGAAGTTGACATATTTAAGTGTAGCTGTATTTAATTTTTTCGAAGGGTTAACTAAGGTCATATGACAAACGTCGTATAGGGAGGTGCTCTATATTTTTACATAGGTCCGACAAAACCTTGAAATATTATAGCATTGGCGAAAGTTGCACATTTAAATACAACAACAGCACCGTTGATTAGCTGTAGGTGCACGTAACCTAATAAAGCCCTTATAGACTCATGAGATCGATTCCTACTAAGTAAGTAATCATAGAAGGGTTTCTTGTGTGACACACGGTGCGAGGAAAGATGGCCTTTACTAGTTTATGTAGGACAAAGCACGTTTATTATTCATGAGCATTACAGGGACCGTTGGACAGCTTGAAATTAATTCAGTTCAACTGATGTTTTGAACTCATATTTATTCTGAAGGTTAATTGACGGAAACTAATTATTTAAATCATTGGCAAATCAAGCAACGCTAAGAGAGGTGGGAGGTGTGTTGCCAGTTGGATCTGTAGGGCATTCAGCTCTAAACTTTATTAGAATTTCCAAATTTGTACTGATCCATGTTGTATCATTCGCTTTTCCACGATAGGAAAGGGTTGCGAATAGTTTAGAGGGGTATAAATCTCCTGTTAGGGGATGCAGGGGAGATCATGTATGCAGGGTCACCTAACTCAAGTAGACCTACTTTTATGGGGTTGTAAATAAGTGTACACCCCATTATTAAAAGGATGAGGAAGGATAGATTAATCAAGCAGGACCAAGGAAAGGGCACTGGGAATAAGAAAGTGTTACCCTTAGCCGGGCTAACTTTCCATCCGGTTTTCTTTTATCTAAAGTTGTAGGGTTAATTTGATTTTAGCTTAAATCAAATCGAAATGAAATTGCAGTGTTGTAAATTGCTAACATTTGGTAAACATTTTGGTGATGGAAGAAACTAATATAAACGGAAAATGTTTAAAATACGAGTAATTTCCTATCTTGGTCAACAAAAAAAATTGTATTTTAGATACTTTTTATTAAATAATTACAATTAATATAACCTATGAGTTAAAACATCTGTTCTACTACATAAACTATAACATAAAATCAGCTGTTTTATGAAATCATATGTTACCACTTATTTAAAGGCAAATGGGAAGAAATCACTATATTGCATACCTTACACCTTTTGTGTAAATGTTTTCTCCCATTTAACTTAAAATTAATTCATTAAATTGAATTAATATTTGAAAAAAAATAGTAGGCCAAACATAAAGTGTCGTCTAAGTTTGGACGAAAAAATGAATTTGAACTTGAGTGGATGAGTAAAAACTATTTTATTAACGATTGAAAATTTGAAATATATATATATATATATATATATATATATATATATATATATATATATATAAAGAACTAAGTCAAAATACAAATACAAGAATTATAATTGAATTTACAATTCCTTAATTGTTTAATATTCCTGATGATGTTGGTACTGTTAGCCAACGAAAAGCTTTGAATTGTAAATTCAATTATAATTCTTGTATTTGTATTTTGACTTAGTTCTTTATTAATACACAAGAATACATATTGCGATATATATATATATATAAGGAGAGCAAGAACTAATAGAGGGAATAAAAAAATAATGAGTTTGTTGTAAGTATAAAATTGAAAATATCTTCTGCCTGATGTCGCTAAAACATTGGCAGAATATCTGCCTACACTTTTCTCGGCTACTTGTACAGATCTACTCCTTAGCAGGGAGGTAAAGAGGGGTCTGCCAGGAACACCCCTTTGTAAAAGGAGCACCGCTACTTTTATTTTTCTCGCGCTAATTTGAAATTTTGACTTGTCATTTCACGTCGGAGGTAGCTCGGAATAACGGGATTAGTTCAGTGTCGAGAGCTCAATGGAGTCTTCGAGTTTCCGTAGAGGTCTGTATGACGTCAGAGACGGACATGTAAACACACGAGACCTTCACATTCTCTTACCGTGGTGTTTCAGAGCTCATGAATGACAGCGCACTACATCAGCTGTTCGTGATCTTCACCCAGACACCGTGAAGATATCTTTATGGTTGAGAATCCATAAAGCTACAACGACAAAGTAAAGTTGTTGCGCATTATGGAATCGATTTAGCATTTCACAGACTGATAACAAAAGGTCTGTCAGAATCAAGTGCAAAAAACGAGAGCGTGTCTGTGTGTCTGGGCAGGAAGATGAAAGTACAGAGGGCATCGAGTGACCTCGTGACGACTTAACATGATTTAGTCACAAGAAACACATCAAGCTTGAAATGGGAGCAACATTATTTACACGTTCAATAACAACGGTCTTTAGATGTAGGCTACGTTCAGCAAAGTGACGTCATTTGGTCAAGATATGTAAACAAACGCTAGGAGCATCTCATTTAAATATTAAATACACCACTATAAGGAAATGTATGTAGTGAAGCGATACTGTCGTTACATTCTGGGAAGGTGCGACTCTCGGAGGGAAAGCTGACGTCATTTGGTCAAGATATGTAAACAAACGCTAGGAGCATCTCATTTAAATATTAAATACACCACTATAAGGAAATGTATGTAGTGAAGCGATACTGTCGTTACATTCTGGGAAGGTGCGACTCTCGGAGAGAAAGCTGACGTCATTTGGTCAAGATATGTAAACAAACGCTAGGAGCATCTCATTTAAATATTAAATACACCACTATAAGGAAATGTATGTAGTGAAGCGATACTGTCGTTACATTCTGGGAAGGTGCGACTCTCGGAGAGAAAGCTGACGTCATTAGGTCAAGATATGTAAACAAACGCTAGGAGCATCTCATTTAAATATTAAATACACCACTATAAGGAAATGTATGTAGTGAAGCGATACTGCCGTTACATTCTGGGAAGGTGCGACTCTCGGAGGGAAAGCTGACGTCATTAGGTCAAGATATGTAAACAAACGCTAGGAGCATCTCATTTAAATATTAAATACACCACTATAAGGAAATGTATGTAGTGAAGCGATACTGTCGTTACATTCTGGGAAGGTGCGACTCTCGGAGAGAAAGCTGACGTCATTAGGTCAAGATATGTAAACAAACGCTAGGAGCATCTCATTTAAATATTAAATACACCACTATAAGGAAATGTATGTAGTGAAGCGATACTGTCGTTACATTCTGGGAAGGTGCGACTCTCGGAGGGAAAGCTGACGTCATTAGGTCAAGATATGTAAACAAACGCTAGGAGCATCTCATTTAAATATTAAATACACCACTATAATGAAGTGTATGTAGTGAAGCGATACTGCCGTTACATTCTGGGAAGGTGCGACTCTCGGAGGGAAAGCTGACGTCATTAGGTCAAGATATGTAAACAAACGCTAGGAGCATCTCATTTAAATATTAAATACACCACTATAAAAAAATGTATGTAGTGAAGCGACACTGTCGTTACATTCTGGGAAGGTGCGACTCTCGGAGAGAAAGCTGACGTCATTAGGTCAAGATATGTAAACAAACGCTAGGAGCATCTCATTTAAATATTAAATACACCACTATAAGGAAATGTATGTAGTGAAGCGATACTGTCGTTACATTCTGGGAAGGTGCGACTCTCGGAGAGAAAGCTGACGTCATTAGGTCAAGATATGTAAACAAACGCTAGGAGCATCTCATTTAAATATTAAATACACCACTATAAGGAAATGTATGTAGTGAAGCGATACTGCCGTTACATTCCGGGAAGGTGCGACTCTCGGATGGAAAGCTGACGTCATTTGGTCAAGATATGTAAACAAACGCTAGGAGCATCTCATTTAAATATTAAATACACCACTATAAGGAAATGTATGTAGTGAAGCGATACTGCCGTTACATTCTGGGAAGGTGCGACTCTCGGAGGGAAAGCTGACGTCATTAGGTCAAGATATGTAAACAAACGCTAGGAGCATCTCATTTAAATATTAAATACACCACTATAAGGAAATGTATGTAGTGAAGCGACACTGTCGTTACATTCTGGGAAGGTGCGACTCTCGGAGAGAAAGCTGACGTCATTAGGTCAAGATATGTAAACAAACGCTAGGAGCATCTCATTTAAATATTAAATACACCACTATAAGGAAATGTATGTAGTGAAGCGATACTGTCGTTACATTCTGGGAAGGTGCGACTCTCGGAGAGAAAGCTGACGTCATTAGGTCAAGATATGTAAACAAACGCTAGGAGCATCTCATTTAAATATTAAATACACCACTATAATGAAGTGTATGTAGTGAAGCGATACTGCCGTTACATTCTGGGAAGGTGCGACTCTCGGAGGGAAAGCTGACGTCATTTGGTCAAGATATGTAAACAAACGCTAGGAGCATCTCATTTAAATATTAACTACACCACTATAAGGAAATGTATGTAGTGAAGCGATACTTCCGTTACATTCTGGGAAGGTGCGACTCTCGGAGGGAAAGCTGACGTCATTAGGTCAAGATATGTAAACAAACGCTAGGAGCATCTCATTTAAATATTAAATACACCACTATAAGGAAATGTATGTAGTGAAACGATACTGGCGTTACATTCTGGGAAGGTGCGACTCTCGGAGGGAAAGCTGACGTCATTAGGTCAAGATATGTAAACAAACGCTAGGAGCATCTCATTTAAATATTAAATACACCACTATAATGAAGTGTATGTAGTGAAGCGATACTGCCGTTACATTCTGGGAAGGTGCGACTCTCGGAGGGAAAGCTGACGTCATTAGGTCAAGATATGTAAACAAACGCTAGGAGCATCTCATTTAAATATTAAATACACCACTATAAGGAAATGTATGTAGTGAAGCGATACTGTAGTTACATTCTGGGAAGGTGCGACTCTCGGAGGGAAAGCTGACGTCATTAGGTCACGATATGTAAACAAACGCTAGGAGCATCTCATTTAAATATTAAATACACCACTATAATGAAGTGTATGTAGTGAAGCGATACTGCCGTTACATTCTGGGAAGGTGCGACTCTCGGAGGGAAAGCTGACGTCATTAGGTCAAGATATGTAATCAAACGCTAGGAGCATCTCATTTAAATATTAAATACACCACTATAAAAAAATGTATGTAGTGAAGCGACACTGTCGTTACATTCTGGGAAGGTGCGACTCTCGGAGAGAAAGCTGACGTCATTAGGTCAAGATATGTAAACAAACGCTAGGAGCATCTCATTTAAATATTAAATACACCACTATAATGAAATGTATGTAGTGAAGCGATACTGCCGTTACATTCCGGGAAGGTGCGACTCTCGGAGGGAAAGCTGACGTCATTTGGTCAAGATATGTAAACAAACGCTAGGAGCATCTCATTTAAATATTAAATACACCACTATAAGGAAATGTATGTAGTGAAGCGATACTGCCGTTACATTCTGGGAAGGTGCGACTCTCGGAGGGAAAGCTGACGTCATTAGGTCAAGATATGTAAACAAACGCTAGGAGCATCTCATTTAAATATTAAATACACCACTATAAGGAAATGTATGTAGTGAAGCGATACTGCCGTTACATTCTGGGAAGGTGCGACTCTCGGAGGGAAAGCTGACGTCATTAGGTCAAGATATGTAAACAAACGCTAGGAGCATCTCATTTAAATATTAAATACACCACTATAAGGAAATGTATGTAGTGAAGCGATACTGCCGTTACATTCCGGGAAGGTGCGACTCTCGGAGGGAAAGCTGACGTCATTTGGTCAAGATATGTAAACAAACGCTAGGAGCATCTCATTTAAATATTAAATACACCACTATAAGGAAATGTATGTAGTGAAGCGATACTGCCTTTACATTCTGGGAAGGTGCGACTCTCGGAGGGACAGTTGACGTCATTTGGTCAAGATATGTAAACAAACGCTAGGAGCATCTCATTTAAATATTAAATACACCACTATAAGGAAATGTATGTAGTGAAGCGATACTGCCGTTACATTCTGGGAAGGTGCGACTCTCGGAGGGAAAGCTGACGTCATTAGGTCAAGATATGTAAACAAACGCTAGGAGCATCTCATTTAAATATTAAATACACCACTATAAGGAAATGTATGTAGTGAAGCGATACTGCCGTTACATTCTGGGAAGGTGCGACTCTCGGAGGGAAAGCTGACGTCATTTGGTCAAGATATGTAAACAAACGCTAGGAGCATCTCATTTAAATATTAAATACACCACTATAAGGAAATGTATGTAGTGAAGCGATACTGCCGTTACATTCTGGGAAGGTGCGACTCTCGGAGGGAAAGCTGACGTCATTAGGTCAAGATATGTAAACAAACGCTAGGAGCATCTCATTTAAATATTAAATACACCACTATAAGGAAATGTATGTAGTGAAGCGATACTGCCGTTACATTCTGGGAAGGTGCGACTCTCGGAGGGAAAGCTGACGTCATTTGGTCAAGATATGTAAACAAACGCTAGGAGCATCTCATTTAAATATTAAATACACCACTATAAGGAAATGTATGTAGTGAAGCGATACTGCCGTTACATTCCGGGAAGGTGCGACTCTCGGAGGGAAAGCTGACGTCATTTGGTCAAGATATGTAAACAAACGCTAGGAGCATCTCATTTAAATATTAAATACACCACTATAAGGAAATGTATGTAGTGAAGCGATACTGCCTTTACATTCTGGGAAGGTGCGACTCTCGGAGGGAAAGTTGACGTCATTTGGTCAAGATATGTAAACAAACGCTAGGAGCATCTCATTTAAATATTAAATACACCACTATAAGGAAATGTATGTAGTGAAGCGATACTGCCGTTACATTCTGGGAAGGTGCGACTCTCGGAGGGAAAGCTGACGTCATTAGGTCAAGATATGTAAACAAACGCTAGGAGCATCTCATTTAAATATTAAATACACCACTATAAGGAAATGTATGTAGTGAAGCGATACTGCCGTTACATTCTGGGAAGGTGCGACTCTCGGAGGGAAAGCTGACGTCATTAGGTCAAGATATGTAAACAAACGCTAGGAGCATCTCATTTAAATATTAAATACACCACTATAAGGAAATGTATGTAGTGAAGCGATACTGCCGTTACATTCTGGGAAGGTGCGACTCTCGGAGGGAAAGCTGACGTCATTAGGTCAAGATATGTAAACAAACGCTAGGAGCATCTCATTTAAATATTAAATACACCACTATAAGGAAATGTATGTAGTGAAGCGATACTGTCGTTACATTCTGGGAAGGTGCGACTCTCGGAGAGAAAGCTGACGTCATTAGGTCAAGATATGTAAACAAACGCTAGGAGCATCTCATTTAAATATTAAATACACCACTATAAGGAAATGTATGTAGTGAAGCGATACTGTCGTTACATTCTGGGAAGGTGCGACTCTCGGAGGGAAAGCTGACGTCATTATTTCAAGATATGTAAACAAACGCTAGGAGCATCTCATTTAAATATTAAATACACCACTATAAGGAAATGTATGTAGTGAAGCGATACTGCCGTTACATTCTGGGAAGGTGCGACTCTCGGAGGGAAAGCTGACGTCATTTGGTCAAGATATGTAAACAAACGCTAGGAGCATCTCATTTAAATATTAAATACACCACTATAAGGAAATGTATGTAGTGAAGCGATACTGTCGTTACATTCTGGGAAGGTGCGACTCTCGGAGAGAAAGCTGACGTCATTAGGTCAAGATATGTAAACAAACGCTAGGAGCATCTCATTTAAATATTAAATACACCACTATAAGGAAATGTATGTAGTGAAGCGATACTGGCGTTACATTCTGGGAAGGTGCGACTCTCGGAGGGAAAGCTGACGTCATTAGGTCAAGATATGTAAACAAACGCTAGGAGCATCTCATTTAAATATTAAATACACCACTATAATGAAGTGTATGTAGTGAAGCGATACTGCCGTTACATTCTGGGAAGGTGCGACTCTCGGAGGGAAAGCTGACGTCATTAGGTCAAGATATGTAAACAAACGCTAGGAGCATCTCATTTAAATATTAAATACACCACTATAAGGAAATGTATGTAGTGAAGCGATACTGTCGTTACATTCTGGGAAGGTGCGACTCTCGGAGAGAAAGCTGACGTCATTAGGTCAAGATATGTAAACAAACGCTAGGAGCATCTCATTTAAATATTAAATACACCACTATAAGGAAATGTATGTAGTGAAGCGATACTGTCGTTACATTCTGGGAAGGTGCGACTCTCGGAGGGAAAGCTGACGTCATTGTAGATCTTTGCACTCGCTAACTCCGTGTCAGTCGCCAATCGAAACACTATTGTGGCTTTGTAATTGCTAAAGCCTTTCAAAGCAACCAATTCACTTTATGTACGGAAAAATACGATCTTATTCCGTTGTTTATTTCAACTCTGCACCCTTTCCTATATAGACAGTTTGGCGGTCTTGGTAAATGTAAATTAATATTTTTTTAACTAGAAAAACCCGTACATATGTTTATATGATACACTTGCCTACAACAACACTTATATTTATGATTATTGAGGACGATCGTTTCGGGAGATGTGTCCAATTGTCAACTCGGACCACTCGAAACGGCCCTCCTCAACAATATAAAGTAAGTACTGCTATAGGCAAGTGTAACACATCTACAAGTGTTTTTCGTTAAAAATGAGTAGCTCACGCGAAGACGGAATCAATTAATACAATATAATATAATACTTTTTAATAAGAGATAATTAATATTTAATAGTAATATTTTAGGTTAATAAAGTAAACACGAAAGTAACAAAATCTGCGCGTAATAAAACAGCTCTTGTATGAGACCACTTATTATTATACGATTTAATGAAATATACGAGGTTTCTGAATATAAATGAGATTACATTTGAAATATTATTTAAACATAATTCCAACTAACCTCTAATTCCAAGCGAAGATTAATATTAGAGCTTACCGACTCAATTATAAGTGTCATGTTTGGTTCGGAAATCTTCGAGACAATCCGTCCAATTTCGTGTTTCTTACGGTAAATAAGTGTCATAAAAGAGTGTCACAGGTCTAAAGATGTTTTGCTTTGCAACTCTAATTCCTCTTATTTAAACATTTCTAATAAACTTTAGACGATTCGTAAAATTCACAATTATAATAAAATTTTGAAAATGGTCATTTTATAAGCAAAATCATTATATAAGGCTTAAATATATATTTCTTAAACTTAGTAATTAAATTTAGGCGCACCGGGCCGCCCTTTCATGGGATGTGTGTGTTTTTTTTTTAACTCGACTATTTCTAATTAGGGACATAAGAGGATTTACAAGGAAAAGCTTTTTTTAATAATAATTACTGGGTTCCAGGATAGTAAATTGAACATAACTGGAAAGACATAACAGGGGAGGAAAATACATAGGAAATGTTTGAAACTGAAAAAGACAGGTTTGGTGGACTGAGGGCCAGCCTTTGAGCGGGGCCCGGTGCATCTTTTACTGGGGGGTTTCAATTTGGCACCATCTTGCACCCTTCCTACCACCGTATATCACGTAAACGAGCTATGAACCGAAAATAACAAGAGGAAACATATTTAAATATTAATAATACTCTATTACTAATTAGAATTAGATAAAAAATGTTATTAGTATACAATTTACAAACTATACACTATAAACAATCATTTATGAGAATATTCTCGCTTTTTCTAGTTTTCTATTTTTTGAACCGGTCTCACCTCTAAAATTCTGATTGGACTTAACGTGTCCATCGTTGTACAATTTCGCTGAAAATAAGTAACGCTCTGTTATAATGCACTTTTGAAATATAAATTTGACATTTTAAAGGATTATACAATTTGAGCTATCCCAGAAAATGCAGTTTTACACAATTTCCCAGTTTATATATCTCGGTGATAAACCCTTCCATAAAGAATTACATATTTTACGTATAAAAACAACATTACACAGCTTAGAAACTAACGCTATAATTCTAGTTAATTAACAGTCACAGAATCAATTACATCTGCGAAACAAAACGTTTTTATCAAAATTAATTCATCTGTGTTACAGATAACATTGTTTTAATCAAATACGAGCATTTTTTTAATTCAGACTTGATAGGCAACGCATGTCACAGCCGCCACGATGATAACGTGGATCAATTGCTTACGTCACAGCGTCTCTCTCGTTCTGTCAGTAGCCCAGCGCTATAGCGCGCTCTCTCTCTCTGCGACACGCGTTCGGTGCCCTTATGACGACCTATCCCATCGTGGAGTGCGGTACGCATCGCCTGATTCTATCGCGACCGGCAAAAAGGTTAATTCCCATCTAACATGGCCTACAACCTAAATCTTGCTTCCATTCATTCAATATAAAATGTCTTTATCCAGATTAGTGACGATTTTTATATAAACTGTACACGTAGAATTTCCAACAGGTAAATTTGTGAATATAAAATTATTTAGTTTTTGTTTAAATAAACTAAATCCCAAAATATCATCAGCTTCAATAAATAATTTTCTTTTTAAACCAGTAATGATAATTTCATGTACAAGATATCAAACTAAATTAAAAGAATATTTTTAATAAAAATAATTCAAATTTACTACTTTTAAATTTAAAATTATTTAAAAATATGTATGGACATGCAGTCTATTAAAACAAATTTCAATGTCATTACAGTTAATTTCTAATTTACTCTACTTGTATGTAATTAGAGATTTATTTTTCCAAATGAATAATTATTAAATTATATAAATCCATACATTTGTTTTTTTTTATAAAATAACACTTTAGTAATTATACATTTTTAAAATAATTTTGAGGTTAGACTCACCTAGTAAACGGCCGATGTGCCCGTCCGATCACGCCACAAATTCGAAGTGCCTGAGCGAAGCCGCTAGCTCTCGCCACCAGCCAGTGCTGCAACTTTACAATATACTTTACCCTTTTACCCTCCGCAAAGCCGATCCGCGCTCCTAATTAAACCTTACTTTGTTATTATTTTATACAGAATTACATATTGTAATCCAAATAGTTTTCAGTTAAAAAATATTACAATTTTATCTATTATTATTTATACTTCAGGTTTAAATTTATAACTAATGTGTCTACTATTAGAAGACAATGTGCCACAAGTTAATTCAATCACTGTTGAGTAAAATTATATTTAATTTAAACAAGTTTATTAGTTAATACGTCCAAGTTATAACTGTATAACCACATACTTATAAGGTTACCAGTGCCAGTTACAAAATAATACGTAATATGGTTACTAAATCAGTGACGTAGTATTTTATGTGGCCTAGTTAAGAAGAAAAATTTAAGAGATTAATCAAAATATTAAAAATTAAAATATAGTTTAATTTAAACAGAAATTATTTTAAACCAGTTAAATCGGTTATAAATATGTATCGAAAGGATCGAATATTAAAAAAATATATTTAGAATCGATGTAATGAATTACAAAATAATTAAATTCCTTGACGTTATATTTTTAGAAAATACAATGTTCCAAATGTTTCAAAATTAAATATAATTTTTGTGTGATCAATAACCTAACCTAGGTAGAAAGACTGTAGCCACAAAATGAAACCGTTAGTAATTTTAAACTACTAGACTACTATTTTCCATTCTGCTCGTATTTCCGTTCTATGTCGGGAACAATTGTATATAATTAAATTTTTAATAAAGTGCAAATTGGGTTTAATTGTTGGTCTTGCGGAAACGACCACCAAAATTAGTTGAGTTGAATCGGCCGTAGTATTTCGCACGGGCATAGACCGTGTCCTCGGATATTTTTAGATGCATTAACGTAGGCCAACGGATTGCTTTTAAAACTTTCATTCTTGGCAGTGCAATAAGTACAGGCATTTTTATCACTCCCCCCTCTCCAGGACCTGTCCGATTAACAGCTTATTATCTTCTGCCACTAGAACTGGTGGGAAAAATTCTTGAAGGTATCTGGTAGTAATTAATTTAATTAAAATGTTGAAAGAGGTAAATAAACGGGGAAATATACGCAAGAAAAGATGTTGAAGAGAAAAAAGGCAGAGATACAAAACTCTGATATACATTCAATAGAACACACTGTTACTGCGTAATTTGATAAGGTTTTTTGTATTTCCTGTCAGGTTTTTTGTTGTTTTATCGTTATTATAAACTATGAAAAATTATATTTTAAAATACTAATGGGGCGGCTATTTTGTAAAAACCAAAGTATAAATAGTAAAATTTGTTAAGAATAATATTTCTGCAAAAATAAACACTCTTCACATTGACTTTGGTAAAAAAATAACAATTGTTCGAAACAATTAACACCAGGTTTTGTAAGTAAACATTTATATTATCGATTTTTAAATTACATTTTATAAAGATAATTTTCAAAAAAGGGATGAAAAGTATACAAAAACTGACAATTTTCTTTGACGTGATTGCCGGTATTTTCTTGGACTTGAACAATATTTTAATCATTTTAAGTTGGCAATAAACTGCAAGACTAGCGGAAATCTTGCGAACTACGGCTCACGCCATGTATTGTTATAGCACGTTCACCGAAAGATTACCTTTTAACAATAGCAGAAGTTAAAGAACTGAAACCTGTCTGTAATCCGTTCTGTAACTGAAGGAATTAGATGTAATTAATTCAACACTAAATATTTCTATATTTGTTATTTTTAGCGTTTTGTAAGCGTATGTGTGAATAATATATATACAATATTGTTTCAATGTATCGGGTAAAACATAAAATTCAGAAGAACCTGAAAAACAATATAGGCCTATAAACGAATATTATCAGATGGAATGTAACATACTTGTATTTATTTACTTCAAATAAATCTCTTTTTGAGGTAGGGTTACATACCGGGTTGAGAGATAATATTTATAAAATTTTTTTTTTAAATTAAATGCCTAGTTATACTATTTATTACTTAACCTGAAATTGAGTGAACTAAATTTAATCTTAATTTAAATATTCAATGACCGTTAAATTTAAATAAGATTAGAGGGATTTTTAAAATGAGGACTTAAGATTGCACGTCAATGTCTTTAAAAAAACATTTTAAAATTAAACTATACAAATTACAACACTGCAAGGAAATATAAAAGACACCTGGAAGCT